>CAUYQV010060571.1:0-108278 GCA_963574575.1 Galagoides demidoff
CACCTGTGGTCCCAGCTGCTTGGGAGGCAGAGGCAGGAGACTCACTTGAGCCCAGGAGTTGGAGGTTGCTATGAGCTGTGATGCCATGGCACTCTACCCAGGGGGATAGCTTGAGGCTCCGTCTCAAAAAAAAAAAAAAAAAAAAGCACCAACTTCATACTTTAAAGATCTGGAAAAAATAGTACTTTATTTTATATGGAACCAGAAAAAAACCTGAAATATCCAAGACATTACTCAGAAATAAAAAAAACAAAGCAGGAGGAATCACATTACCAGACTTCAAACTATACTCTAAATCTAAAGCGATCAAAACATCATGATATTGGCACAGAAATAGAGAGGTAGATGTATGGAACAGAATTGAGAGCCAAGAGATGAACACAGACACTCATCATCATTTGATCTTTGATAAGCCTATCAAAAACATAATTTGGGGGAAAGATTTCCTATTTAACACATGGTTCTGGGAGAATTGGCTAGTGACTTGTAGAAGACTGAAAGTGGACCCAAACTCTTCACCATTAACAAATATTGACTCTCACTGGATAAAAGACTTAAACTTAAGATATGAAACTATAAATATTCTGGGAAAGAGTGCATGAGAAACATTTGAATATGTTGACCTGGGAGAATACTCTATGAAGAGGACTGCCTGGGCAAATGAAGCAACACCAAAAATATATTAATGGGATCTGATCAAACTAAAAAGCTTCTCCACAGTAAGTAAAGGAAGCAGACATCCCTCAGAATGAGAGAGGATATTTGCAGGTTATGCTTCTAACAAAGGTTTTATAACTAGAATCCACAAAGGACTCAAACTTATTAATAAAAGAACAAGTAATACCATTAATTGTGAGTAAGAGACTTGAACAGAAGCTTCTCTGAAGATGATAGGTGCATGGCCGACAGACACATGCAAAAATGCTCATCATCTTTAATTATCAGAGAAATGCAAATAAAAACCACTTTGAGATATCATCTAAATCCAGTAAGAGTGGCTCACATAACAAAATCCCACAACTACAGATGTTGGCGTGGATGTGGAGAAAAGGAAACACTTCTGCTCTGCTGGTTGGAGTGCAAGCTAATATGTCTCTTTTGGAAAGAAGTATGGAGAATACTCAGGAATCTAAAAGTAGACCTGCTGTTTGATCCTGCAATTTCTCTACTAGGTGTATATACAAAAGACCAAAAATCACTTTACAACAAAGATATTTACACCAGATTATTCATTGCAGTTCAATTAATAATAGCCAAGTCATGGAAGAAGCCCAAGTGCCCATCGACCTATGAATGGATTAATAAATTGTGGTATATGTATATCATGCAATATTATATAGCCTTAAAAATGAATGCAGACTTTAATTCTTTTATGTTTACATGGATGGAGCTTGAACATATCCTACTTAGTAAAGTATCTCAAAAATGGGAAAAAATATATCCGGTGTAATCAGTACTATTATGAAACCAATTTACAATCACTTACACTTTCATATGAAGAATAGATCATAACTATGGCCCAAGAAGAAGGAAGGAGGAGGGGGTATGGAAAGGGAGGGTGAAGGTCATAACAAGAGAGGGTGAAGGGTGGGATCACACCTATGGTGCAAAAGGCAAGGGTACATGTAGGATCTATTAGTATAGAGTATAAATGTCTTAACCCAATAATTAAGTAAATGAGATGAGGTATATATTAACCACTGTGATGTAAGCATTTCTAATTCTGTATGAAATCAGGACATTGTATCCCATAAATGCATTAATGTATGCATGATATATGTGTTTATGATTTAATAAACAGATAAACAAACAAAAAAGAAAGAAAATAGATATAGATGGCACATTTCTTAAACTGATTTAAACCATCTATGACAAACCCACAGTTAATATCATACTGAACGGAGTAAAAGTGAAAGCTTCTCCACTTTAAATGGAAACTAGGCAGGGATGTCCTCTATTGCTGCTACTTATTCAACATAGTTCTGGAAGTTCAAGCCAATGCAATCAGGCACATCCAAGATGTTAAGGGAATCCAAATAAGGGAACATGATGACAAATTCTCACTTTTTGCTGTTGATATAAGGTTATACTTATAAACCCCAGAGACTCAACCATTAGACTCCTGAAAATGATCAGGATATACAGTAACTACTCAGGGTATACAATCAATAGCCTTTGTATACATCGAAAAGAATAAAGCTGAAACACAAGTTAAGGGGACAATACCCTTCAGAGTAGCTTCAAAGAAAATGAAATATCTGAGTATATATCTAACAAAGAAGATGAAGGATCTCTGCTGAGACAACTATGAAATCCTAAGAATGAAATAACAAGACATTTACAAACGGAAGAACATACCATGTTCATGGCTGGGAAGAATCAATATTGTTAAAACGTCTATGCTATCCAAAACAATTTACAGATGCAATGCAATCTTCAATAAAATACTAACATTATACATTGAAGAACTTAATGATATACTTCATTTTGTATAGAAAAATACCTGTATGGCCAGTAGAATTCTTAGCAATAAAAACCAATCTGGACTCATAACTATACCAGATTTCATGCTATGCTACAAGTCCATAGTGATCAAAAAAGCATGTTATTAGTACAAAAATACAAAACACAGATATGCAAAACAGAATAAGAAACCTAGATATGAAACCATCCTCATATTGCTATCTTATCTCTGATAAATGAAACAACGTCATATCACTATCTTATTTTTGATAAACCAAACAAAATTATACACTGGCAAAAAGATCCCCCATTCAATCAATTGTGCTCTGAGAATTAGATAACTACAAGTAAAAGACCGAAACTGTACCTCCATTTCTCACTATTTACAAAAATTAATTCACAATGGATAAAAATTTTAAATTAAAAAAAAAATGAAAATCCTAGAAGAAAGTATTGGAAGAACTCTTGATAAAATCAACCTGTGGAAAGATTTAATGAAGAAGACTGCATTGGCGATTGCAACAACAACTAAATAAATGAATAAATTGGACTTAATTAAGCTGAAAAACTTCAGTATAGGTAAGGACATAACAATTAAAGCAAACAGACAACCTTCAGAATAGGAAAAGATTTTGGCATATTACAAATCACACAAAACCATCAACTTTTATCAAAAAAATTGATAACCAGAATCTAAGGAGAACTCAAATTAATCAACAAAAAGAGAGCAAATAATCCTATTTATCACTGGGAAAAGATATGAACAGAACCTTCTCCAAAGAAGACAGAAGAATGATCAAGAAACACGTGAAAAAATACTCATCATTCCTAATTAAACAAGAAATGCAAATGTAAACTACAAACACACACACACACACACACACACATATGATAATAGCCCACATTTCTAAAATATTAGATGGGAATATGATGATGGTTTCACTGCGGCATTTTTCGTTCTGATCCATAGGTCTATGTCTCTGTATTTATGCTAGAATCCATGCTGTTTGGGTTACTGTAGCCTTGTAGTATAGGTTGAAGTCTGGTAAAGTGATAACTCTCAATTTGTTTTTATTACATTAGACTGTATTGGCTATTTGGGTTTTTTTCTTGTTTCTTAAGAAGGCAAGTACAATTTTTTTTTCTAGATCTGCGAAAAATGCCAGTGATGTTTTAATAGGGATTTGTTGAATCTGTAAATAATTTGGGGATGTATAGACATTTTAACAATTTGATTCTGTCAATCCATGAACATGATGTGTTTTTCCATCTGTGCACATGCTCTGTGATTAATTAATTTATTATTTTATTTTATTTTTGTTGTTGTTGTTGGGGATTCATTGAGGGTACAACGAACTAGGTTACACTGAATGCATTTGTTAGGTAAAGTCCCTCTTATAATTGCGTCCCATCCCCATAAATTTGTCACTCACCATAACCCCAACCTCCCTCCCTCTTTCCTCTCTGTTCTTCGCTTCCTCCACCCCACTCTTTCTTCTTTATGCCCTTCCCTTCCCCACTCCCTCCTTCCTTCCCTCTATCTGTTCTTCACTTTTACCACCCCTTCCCACCTTCCCTCTCTCTGGTCTCCCCTTCCAATACACCCACCGTGTACTAGGTCAACAACTGTCCTCATATGAGTATTCAGTGCATAGAAATCTTGCTTCTCCATTCATGTGATGCTTTACTAAGAATAATGTGTTCCACCTCCATCCAGGTTAATACGAGTGATGTAAAATCTCTATCTCTTTAAAAGCTGTATAGTATTCTATGGCATACATAAAGCACAGATTTTTAATCCATCCCTGGGTTGGTACGCATTTAGGTTGTTTCCACATTTTGGCAATTGTAAATTGAGCTGCAATAAACAGTCTAGAGATAGTGTCCTTATGATAAAAGGATTTTTTTTTTCCTTTTGGGTAGATGCCAAATAAAATGATGAGACAATTGAAGAACAAGAAAGAAAAAAAAGATTTAAAAAAAAGAAAAAAGAGAGAGGAAGGGGTGAGTAAAGGGGAATATTGACAAACAGAAGACAGGCACAGATAAAGGGAGACAGGAGTAAATAAGTTCTTCAGTAGTGTACTTTGACCCATACTTTAAAAACTTCCAACCTCTGGGGGTGCTGGGTTGGGTTGTTCCCTTAAGGTCAGCAGCTCTTTGCCAGGCTGAGCAGACACATTGCCCTACTTCCACCATACAGAGAGGTAAAACAAAAATACTATAAACCAAACCAAAATAAGCAAAAAGAAAACCTTAAAGAATAAAATTGGGAGAAAAACCAAATAACAGGTGCAGAAACACTAGCCCTGCTAAAATGCTAGTACTAAAATGAAGTACTTATTATTAAAGAAGGCAATCATAGAAAATTATGTTTACAGTAGAAAAATGAAGAAAGAAAAAAAGAAAAATCTAGGGTGGGAAAAGTTGAAATTAAAAATAAAAGGAAAATAAAATCCAAAAACAAAGCACTATATATATCTTGGTGAACATTGTCTGGGCAACAGGTGAATTTCTATGGTATGAGATGCTTATCACAGCTATATAAGATGGAGACTGGAGGCCTCTGCTGACTTCTTTGTCCTCAATCCTCACAGGCTTGAGAGCCTGAATCTCTCCTCAGCCCTCTTAAAAGACACTTTAAAGCATTAACCTTGGCTAAACAGAGGCTTTTCCAGGAAAATACTTGTTGCTTATCATGTGTGCCAAAACCGGCCTCCGTCTATGCCCCTGAGGGCTGAGGCTGCAAGGCAGTGGAGAACTGTCAAACATACCAAACACTGAAAGTTCCACTCTTCCTCTCAGTCTTAGTCCTGGTTTTTTGGTGCTGTTCACAGTCACTAGATCACTGGCCCAAGGTCTCCCTGTCTGGGCCTCATTCTGTGACCCTGAGCCTGGCGCTTACAGGGCAGTTCTCACACAATAACTGTCGCGAGGCCCACAGATGAACAAAGATAGCTCTATTCTGGCCCAGCAGCTCAGTCTTGGACATTGGACAATGCTTAACATCACCCACAATCTCACCCAAGTTCTCCCAATGTAATTCAACCAAGTGCCCAAGTCTAGAAAAACAAAGAAACCCAGAGGGAGACCTTCCATGTCGGCAATCTTGCTGCTGTTGTAGGTACAGCCTTGGCAATCACCATGGTCTCAGACCAAATGAACACAACCACTTGCCACTTCTCCACTGCTTTTGTCTTCCTTCTGGGGTCCAGAAGTCTCTTGCTGTTTCCCTGTATCCCCAAAAGGATGGTTCTGGGCACAGCCTACAAGCCAGAGGTGCCTAGAGTCTTCTCTTCCTGATCTCACCACGTCTGGTTGCAAACAAGCTGTTACTTGGCTGCCATCTTGCTTTGAATCCTCATTCTGTGATGTTTTTCCTCATTGCTTCATAGTTCTTCTTTTGTAGGTTTAAAACCAACTTGGTTAAATATTACCCTAGGTATTTTTTTTTTTTTTTGAGACAGAGCCTCGAACTATCCCCCTGGGTAGAGTGCCGTGGCATCAGGGCTCACAGCAACCTCCAACTCCTGGGCTCTAGCTAGTCTCCTGCCTCAGCCTCCCAAGCAGCTGGGACTACAGGCACCCGCCACAATGCCCGGCCATACCTCAGGTATTTTTGTTGTTGTTGCTGCTACTAAGAAAGGTATTGTGTCTTTGAATTGATTCTCCAATTGGTTGTTGGCATATATGAGAGTTATTGATTTGTGTACATTGATTTTTTACCCTGAGATTTTTAGAATTTATTTATTAAGTCCAGGGTTCTCTTGGTTGAATCTTTGGGGTTTTTTAGATATAAGATTATGTCCTTAGCAAATGATAATTTGATCTCAATAAATAATTTGATCTTTTACAGTTGCTCACCATTGATTTACTTCTCTTGTCTGATTCTTCTAGCTAGGACTTCCAGCACTACGTTGAATAGAGGTGGTGATCATGGGATGCCTTGTTTACTTCTAGTTCTAAGTGAAAATGCTTTTAATATTTTTTCCGTTTTTGTTGACTGAAAATTTTATATGATCTTTATAATTTTGAGTTATGTCCTATATATTTCTATTTTGTTAAGTTTTCTAATCATATAAGAGTACTAATTTTTTTAAATTTATTTCTTTTTATTAAATCATAACTGTGAACAATTATGGAGTACAATGTGCTGATGTGATATACAATGTGGAATGTTTAAATAGAGTGATTAATATAACCATCATCTCACTTATTTATTTGTTATTGTAAGACATTTATACTATACACTTAGTAGTTTTGAAATGTACCATTACATTATGCAAATTACATTATGGGTAAGGTCCCACCAAATACACTCCCTCCTCCTGCCCTCCCTCCTTCCCTTCTCTCTTCCTCCTCTCTACTCCTTCTTTCTGGACTATAGTTGTGTTTTCTCATTCATATGAATGTGTAGGTGATGATATATTTGTTTCATGACAGTATTGAGTACACTGAATACTTTTTTTCTGTTCTTAAAATACATTTCTAAAAACAATGTGTTTCATTTCTATCCAGGTAAACACAAAAGCTGTAAAGTACCCATCCTTTTTCTATGACTGCATAGTATTCCATGGTATATATATACCACAATTTGTTATTCCATTTATGGTTTGGTGGGCATTTAGGCTGCTTCCATGACTTTGCATTTATGAATTGACTGCAACAAACATTCTGATGCAAAGGCCCTTGTGAAATGATTGTTGGTCATTTGGGTAGAAATCTAGTAGAGGAATTGCAGGATTGAATGGTAGGTCAACTTATAGTCCCTTGAGAATTCTCCAAACTTCTTTCAAAAAAGATGTATTAGTTTTCAATCCCACAAGTGGTGTAGAAGTGTTCCCTTCTCTCTACATCCACAGCAACATCTCAGATTTTATGTTATGGGATGATATTACTGGAGTTAGGTGATATCTCCAAGTGGTTTTGACTTATATTTCTCTGATGATTAAAGAGATGAGCATTTTTTTCATGTGTTTATTGGCCATTCACCTGTCACATTCAGAAAAGTTTCTGTTCAAGTCTCTTGCCCACAAGGAAATTGAGTTGTTTTTCTCTTTTCTTATTGAATGGTTTGAGTTCTCTATGGATTCTAGCTATCAGACCTATGTCAGAAATATAACCACACTGCTCAGAGAGGGTCCATACAATGTTGTTCTGGATTCCCACCATAACTTAAAGGGGAATTTTCTGAGTCCTTGCTGTCCTGAAAAAGAAGGAGGAGAATGTCCTCAAATTCCTTGCAGCAGGAATCCACTTAGGTGGAACCAACCCTGCTTTCCAAAAGGAACAGTACACCTACAAAAGGAAAAGTGATGGCATCTACATCATAAATCTGAAGAGGACCTGGGAAAAACTTCTGTTGACAGCTTGGGCCATTGGTGCCACTGAAGATCCTGCTGATGTCAGTGTCATATTCTCCAGGAATACTGGCCAGAAAGCTGTGCTGAAGTTTGCTCCTGCCATTGGAACCACTCCTATTTCTGGACGCTTCACTCCTGGAACCTTCACTAACCAGATCCAGGCAGCCTTCTGGGAGCCATGTCTTGTAATGGTTACTGATCCCAGAGCTGACCACCAGCCTCTCACAGAGGCATCTTACATTGACCTGCCTACCATTGCCCTGTGTAGCACAGATTATCCTCTGTGTTATGTGGACATCACCATCCCATGTTACAACATGCTCATTCAGTAGGTTTTATGTGGTGGATGCTGGCCCAGGAAGTTCTCCACATGTGGGGCACTATCTCCCAGGAACACCCATGGGAGATCATGCCTGATCTCTATTTCTACAGAGATCCTGAAGAGATTGGAAAGGAAGAGCAGACTGCTGCTGAGAAAGCTGTGACCAAGGAGGAATTTTAGGGTGAATGGACTGCTCCAGCTCCTGAGTTTAATGCTACTCAACCAGAGGTTGCAGACTGCTCAGAAGGCATGCAGGTGCCTTCTGTGCTTATTCAGCTGGTCCCCACTGAAGACTGGAGTGCCTAGCCTGCCAGTGAAGTCTGTTCTGCAGCTCCCACTGCTCAGGCCACTGAATTGGTAGGAACAACTACTGAGTGGTCTTAAGCTGTTCTACCACAAGCGCTAAAACAAGATTAAAATAAAGTTGGAAGAAAATAAACATCAGTCCAAGAAAATACAAGGAATAATTTCTATTCTTTTAAATTTGTTTAGTTAGACTTATGTCCTAAATATGATCAATTTTTGTTGATGATCTGTAGGCTGATCAAAAGAATGTTTTATAAGGATGAAATGTTCAGTAGATGTCTGTTAAGTCCATTTGTTCTAGAGTCAAATTAAGTCCATTATTTATTTGTTTATTTTCTTATTGGAGGATGTATCCAGAACTGACAAGGGTGTTAAAATCTCCAACTTTTGTATTCTAGAAAGATACCAAATTGTCAATATTTGTTAGGGTTTGCTTTATAAATTGAGGAGCCTTCTAGTATGGTGCATAAATGTTAATTATTCAAATCTCTTAATGTTGAGTGTTTTCCCTTGACTAATATGTAGCACCCATCCTATTCATTGTTGGTTTAAATCCTGTTGTAGCTGCAAATACATATGCAATTCCTGATTTTTTCTCATTTCCAATTGCCTGTATCATAGATGTCCATCTCTTCACCTGGAGTCTTTTTTTTATCTCTTCAGGTAAAATGATTCTCCTGTAGGCAACAGATACCTGGACTAAGTTTTTGTATCCAACCTGTTACTCTGTAGAGGACAATTGAAGCCCTTAACATTAATTGAGGGAATATATAGGCATGGTAATATTTGGGGTGTCATGTTTTTCAAAGGTCCAGTGGATATTTTTAATCTTCTCACCATTGTGGAAGATAGGTTTTGTTCAATAAATTCTGCATAAGTTTACTTTGGTGGTAGACCACTGTGCTGGTCATTGTGGAAAATGGATCAGAGTATTTTCTGAACAGTTGGTTTAGTTAAGGTGAATTTCCTCCACACATGTATGCCAGTAAAGTAATTGATTTCTCCATCATGGAAGAAACTCAGTTTGGCTGGACATAGAATCCTGGGCTGAAAGTTGTTTTGTTTAGAAGATTGAAGGATGATGACCATCCTTTTCTGGTTTGAAAAGTTTTGGCTGAAAGATCTGCAGTCCTTCTAATATTCTTCCTTTTGTAGGTAATGCTTTTCTTATATCAGGTTGCTTGCAAGATTTTCTCCTTTATATTAAGTTTGGCAAAGTTAATTACAATGTTTCTAGGAGTTTTTTTATATGGAATGAGTCTTGCTGGGGTTCTGAAACTATCAACTATCTTAATTTCTGTATCTTTTGCAATATTTGGGAAATTCTTCTCCAAAATACCCTGGAGTAGAGCATTTGTGCCTTGGGGACTATCCTCTCCTCCTTTGGGAATTCTTATAAGTCAAATGTTTGATCTTTTGGAATGATCCCTTAGCTCTCTCAGGGACTGTTCTGCGCTTTATTTCCATTTCTGAGCGTCTTTGAATGCTTGAGATTGTTCAAAAGCCTTGTCTTCAATTTCTGAGATCCTTTCTTCTAAATGCTGAAATCTATTACTGAGGGATTCTACTGTACTTTGAAGCTCTTCAAATAATTTTTCATTTCCTTTATCTCTGCTATCTCTTTTCCCATTATGTCCATATCCTTGGTGCCTTTGTGTTTTAATTAATTTCTTGGGACAACTTTAGAACTAGTCTTTGTATTTCTTTTTACATCTTTTACTCCATTCTATTCATCTTATTTTCCCTCAATATTTTGAATTCTATTTACATTTCTGACATTTGTCTATGAATTGCATCTTCTGTTATATCTACTTTATTGTTCATTGAGTGGGGTGATCTATTCTAATTAGTCATGTTGCCAGAATACTTCCATTGGTTCTGCCCCATGATTATTTTCTGCCCCATGATTAGTTTTGTTGTGGGGTCAGATTGGATTGGGGGCACAAGGAAGGGGATTTAACCAGCCCTTTAATTAAGTGCTAGTCCTTGTAATTGTGGCTTATCCCCTATAATGTTACAAAGGCGCTTTTCAGAGTATTGGCTGGACTCAAGGACCTGCTTGGTGAGATAGCGTAAGCTGGCTCTGTTTTTAAATCACCCAAACTCTATCATATCCTAAGAAGTCATGGGATTAGGTTTAAATCTCAGCTAGTGAGAGATACAGGCAGGTTCAGATATCCCTCATCATTCAGATCCTTTCAACTTTATAACTTCCACAGCTCAACCTTGGAGGGTCCCTGGGTGGCCAGCCCTGGTCGACAGTTCCTATCAAATTGTCTCAGGCAATACAAATACTGCTCAACAGAGAGAGAGCAAATGGTCTCCAGATGTAGCTAGAAATGCACAGGGAGTTCTGTCCCACAAACCTGAGAGGATGGCACCTGTTCCCCTTTGGGGACTCACCAATTTCCTGTCAAAGTCCCAACTGGGTATCAGTGCCCCTTCCCCTCAGACACTGTTCAAACCAGCTATCTCTGCTGTTGCCCACTGGGCTCAGTCCAAACTGTATGTCTCAGCCTCTGCTTGCCAGCACTGTTGGAGCCAGGAGGCCTTGCCCCGATGCACCAGACACAGTTGGAACCAGGTGTCAATGCCTGTGTTCACAGGGACAGTCAGAGCCAGTAGGTCCATGCCCTACTGGATACATCCAGAACCAGGGGTCAACCCCACTGCTGGCTAGGCACAGTCATAACCAGGGGCCTGTTCCTCCTCCCACCATGTATCTTTTTTCTTCCCAAACCCTCCTACTTCTCCATAAGTCACAGAATCTGTACTGGTTGTCAGCAGCCCACACTATGCTCCAATGTCTCAGGGAAAGGCCAAACTCTCTGAGATCTGTTGGGGGAAGAACTTCAGACTTCCATGCAAGGTGGGCAGGGTGGACTGGTAGTTCAAATTTGTGGGAAAAATATTTGTTCAATTTTGTTCCAGGCAGGATGCTGTCTAGGTTCACAAGTGGGACCTCCACGGAGAATGAGACCCAGTGTTTAGTGGCTCTCTTCAGTGGAGTAAAATGAGAGATTTTGACCCCTGCTCACTTGCAGAGAACCTGTGGTGAACCTCCCACTTGGGAGAAGGGTCTCCTGTCCTCTAGCCAATAGGCTTTGTACCTGTAATTTGTTTTCTTAAATGCTCTTCCTTGGAGTCACAGGTTGTCTAACTTCTTTCTTAGCTCAGCTCTCCAACTTTGGCTTCATAGACTCCAATTCTGTCTGGTTTTTCTCCCTTGGATCAGGAGCCTCAGATGCACATTAACTTCTAGATGGCCATCTTCCTCCCTTCCAATAGTGCTAAATTTTGTCAAATGCTTTTTGTGAGTCTGTTTAAATGATTGTATGGTTTTTATTTTTCTATCTATTCATATGATGAATTGAATTTACAGATTTGTGTATGTTTAACCATCCTTGCATCTCTGGAATGAAATTCACTTGGTTGTGTTGAATTATTTTTTTGATGTGTAGCTGAACTCTGTTTGCTAAGATTTTATTGAGAATTTTTGCATGTATATCCATAAGGGACATAGGTCTGTAGTTTTCTTTCTTAATTTTTTTTTAATTTATCATAGCATAACTGTGTACATTAATGCAATCATGGGGTGAATGAATTAGTTTCAAAATAGGGCAGTGTACATTGGATACTTTTTCTTCCATTCTTGAGATACTTTACTGAGAAGAACATTTTCTAATTCCATCCATATAAACACGAAGGAGTTAAAGTCTCCATCTTTCTTTAGGGCTGCATAGTATTCCACAGTGTAGATATAGCTAACTGATTCCTTAGCCTGACTACTTCCTAGACCATTACTTATTACCTGTTATGCTGAAACTGATGCAGATATTCCTGTTTGTGAATAAACCAGAGAAACTAAGTAATTTTCTGGAGCTTCTCAATGTCTGCTATGGAGTTAGGCTGGAATTCAGACAGGTTTAAGGTTATTTTGAAATGCACTATCTTTGGTAGAATGAAGCCGGGTCTGCTTAATAACCTCTACTGATCCCTGAACAGTGGGTCCGTGACTGTTGTTAAATGGGCAAGCAAACCCCGTATGGCTACGGTAGCTGTTTTATAACTCAGCCTTCTAAACAGAACACTTCTGATTGTGAGAGGGCATTATAATAAATATTCCATAACAATATGTGAAAACAAGATTATTGAGGAAAATCAGAGCTGCATGGTTGGTCACTCTGCCTAGCAGACTCCTCTGCTGAGCTGTCTGGGGTTCTTGGTACACGTGGAAGCCGACTCTCCACATCCACAAGCAGTCTTCAACTTGACCTTGGAACCTGCAGCCCAGGCTCTTGTGAAGATTCTTGGTTTAGAACAGAGGTTCTCAACCTGTGAGTCTTGACCCCTTTGGGGGTCAAATGACCCTTTCACAGGGGTTGCCTAAGAGTATCCTGCATATCAGATATTTACATTACGATTCATAACAGTAGCAAAATTACAGTTATGGAGGTAGCAACGAAAATAATTTTACGGTTAGGGGTCACCACAACATGAGGAACTGCGTTAAAGGGTCGCAGCATTAGGAAGGTTGAGAACCACTGGTTTAGAATCGTGGACATGACATCACCCTTCACTCTCTCATCAGATCCTGTTTTGTGTTGCATTTGGTACCATCCTTTAAAGCCGTGGTTCTCAACCTTCCCAATGCTTTGACCCTTTAATACAGTTTCTCATGTTGTGGTGACCCCCAACCATAAAATTATTTTATTTATTTATTTATTTTTGCAGTTTTTGGCCAGGGCCAGGTGTGAACCCGCCATCTCCAGTATATGGGGCCAGCGCCCTAGTCCTTTGAGGCACAGGCCTCCCCACCCATAAAATTATTTTTGTTGCCACTTCATAACTGTAATTTTTCTACTGTTCTGAATTATAAGGTAAATATCTGATAGGCAGGAGACCCCCAAGGGTGTCGTGACCCACAGGTTGAGAACCGTTGCTTTAAGGTAACATAGAGAATCATACAAAATATTTAGTGAATGCCTAGAATGTGACTTTTTTTTTTTCTTTTGGGCAAAAGTGCTTGTTTTAAAATTTTACTTCTAACAGTTTTTTTAAAAAGTGGTTTTAAGCTTTTGAAGCAAATACAGATTTTCTTAAACTATTTGCATCTTGAATTTCCTCTTTTAGGTCTTCTGTGAAAGTTCATTTGGTGGTTTTTGTCATACCTTAGTAGATTTAACTCTTTATGTATGATTCAAACAGACCTGTGATATACTGGAAAAAATACTACATAATATGTGTGTGTAGTTGTGTATATACACAGAGAGTGCCTAAAAGGTATACATTGTAAGAAAGGAGGAAGCTGTATTGAAATTATAATATTCAATGTATGTGATAACAAGCCATGCTGAGCACCTCTTGTAAATGCAGAAGTCAAACGTGACTTGAATATTACAATTTAATACATTTTTTCCTTTTTAAAAATGTGTATTTAAAAATGTATTTTTGGCACCCTCTGTATATGTGCATCTTTGCGTGTAAGTTCAGGTACCACATTGTATGTCTCCATCATCAGCTATTCGGTATTTGGGTTGTTTTTGCTTTTCGCCTATTATGAATGGAATTGTTACAAACATTCTTGTAGAAGTATCCATGTAGATCTGTTTTTATTTTTGTTTAGGATTTACCCAGGAGTGGAATTGCTGGTCATCCAGTAACCACATTTAAACTTCTAAGGAACTGTCAGACTTTCCAAGGGAGCTGCACCATTTTGTATTTTCATCAATGAAATATAAAGGTTCCAATTTTCTCCACATGCTCCCAACTCTCATTATTGTCTGTAATTTTAATTTGGCCATCCAAGTGACTGTTAGTGGTGTCTCATTGTGCTTTTGATTTGCATTAACTACTTATCCCCAAACAATTATTCATCTTGATTGGAGGTCGGAATTACAGGCCATTACAAGTGTATTGGAGGGTTTAGGGATGATGAGGAAAGACCTGTTTAACTTTAGTACATGGAGGAGAGCTGATTATTGGAGAGAGTCCCTGACTGCTGTCCCTGCAGAGGGGAGCTGAGTGTTGGGCATCTGTCTAGGCCAGAGCCTCTGCCTGCAGCTGGCGGCTGTCCATTAGTGGTCCTTGCATGAGCAGACCATGCCCAGCCATTACCTCTGTACTTGCCCCTGTGGACTGTGCCTGGCCCTTAGCTCTGTACTTGCCCGTGTGGGACTGTGCCTGGCCCTCACCTATGTACTTGCCCCCGTGGGACTGTGTCCGGCCCTCACCTCTGCACTTGCCCCAGTGGTTTGTTTGTCTAAGGGCTCTTCACATCTCCCTAGAACCTGTATCCGTTTTTCAGTTCTCAGGATTCCCTTCGTTCACTCCGACCTTGGCAGTCTTACCCCATCAACTGGGTTGTGTTCAAACCTACTTTGAGACCACAGAGTAAATGAGAGAAATATGAGTTATTTTGCAACCGCCAGAACCCATCATTCTAACATATTTAACACATCAGCCGAGACAATGGTGGGACAGTGTATTCTCCTGACCTCCTCTCCTAGCCCTTGTGCAAGCGGCTATCAATTTTTGTGTGCACTGGAATTAGCTAACAGATTTTAAAAAAAACAACATGTATCCCTGGACCTCAGAGTCTGATAATATAACTCAAGGTGGAGCTTAAACAACATTTTTTCCACCTACATAAATTCCGTCGTCACCTGTGTTGCTGGATGTAGACAATCAAAATCAGTGACTAATCTAGAATTGGACCTCTTGCCTTCAGAATACAAGTGAGTGTATTTTTCCTGCACTAGATAGATTTTCTGTGTTGTGCTGTGTGTGTCAGCACACCGATAGAGTGACCTTATATGCTTATCCTGGCAAAGAGAAATAGTGAGAAAGATATTCCCTACTGCATGCCTACAGGATAAAATGTGAATCTCACGTGCTCACGTTCAAAGCCTTCCGCGGTCTACTCCACATTATTCCTTCAGTCTCCTCTTGTACTGCTTTCCCGTTGATAATCAATGTATTAAGTCGGTGTTCTATGGAGAAACAGAACCAGTAGGATACCTACAGCTACATGAGGGGGGGTTCATTACGGCAATTCTCTCACATGGTTGTGGAAGCCAAGAAGTTCTGCAGAATGCCACCTGTGAGCTACAGAACCAGGACAGCAGAGGTATGATGCAGCGTGAGTCTGAAGGCCTGAGAGACAGAGGGGAGGTGGGTTGGGGGGCTGGGGCAAGTCCCAGAGTCCAAAGGCTTGCAAATCGAGAGGTCTCATGTGTGAGGGTGGGAGAGGTTGGGTGTCCATAGCAATAAAGGCAGGGAATTTCCTCACTTCCACCTTGTTGTTCCATCTGGGCCCCAGTGGATAGGACGATGCCCCCACCGGGGAGGTGGACCCGACTCAGACACCTTAATGCACATGACCAATCTTTACCATCAGTGCTCCAGATACGTTAGGTGCTTACATTTCTTTGTATGTTTGTTTTCTTTCTTTATGGCTTTTTATGTGCTATTTGCTTTGCCTGGAAGTTTTTCCGAAGCTTGTCCATGTGGTGAATTTGTGTTAATCCTGCAAGATTCAGCTCAAGTCTTCTCCGTGAAGCCCTCTCTGAGCCTGTCTGCTCCCCACCTCCAGAGCTGGCCTCTCTCTTTGCTGTGGAAAATCTGTACATTTCTTCTTTCCACATTTATTGCTCACTTAAGGCTCCCAAACAACGATGACATGGCTCATTTCCATCTGGATGTTTGCAATGTACTAGAGGAGAAAGAAATATATACAGAAAACTGCAATGTGAAGTGTGTAAAAGTTTGGATCGGAAAATCTGAGGGATGCTTTGGGAGCCACTGGGAGCGACACACAACTTAAGAGGAGAAGATGTCATTGTCCATTTTTGGATAAATTGACATTTGAACCCAGCCCTGAAGGGTAAGAATTAACTGGGAAGGGACAGCAGGGTAGCAGGCTAATGGGAGAGCGATGTGGGCACATCTCAACGGTCGGAGAAGGGACAGTGCATTTGCAAGGCTGCAAGTCACCCAGATGGCTGCAGAGTGTGGTGTGAGAGCTCCAGGGACAGGGGTCACCACAGTGTGGAGAGGCTGACGGCAATCCCGTCCCCAAAAACATTCACTCATACGCCTTATCCTCTCCTTTCTTTGAGAGAAGGGATTTTGATTTATTCAGATTTATATTTCAGTGACTAGGACAATACAAATTTATGGAAGATATTTTTTTAATTAAAAAAACTCCGAATGAATGAATGAAAGAATGAATGGGCAGATGAGTGATATGGGGCTGAGATTACAAATTAACTGCGAACAGTCCCTACAGAAGAATGCGGATTTTCTCAAAGATTTGGTTGACTTTGAGAAAGGATGTTGATTTCATTCATTTCACTCCCCATTTCATCCATTTTATTACCATATATTTCCTAAAGAGAAGGTCTGGCTAATATCAAAACACAGCAGACCACTCTGTTTTTAATTACCTTTCTCAAGGCCGCCCTGGCAAGGCCGAAGCTGCCTGGCTCTGAGTTGGCTGCAGTCAGAAACGTTTTGTCTGCTTTCCTCGTAAGCGCTGAGTGGGGCTCATGAAGCTGGTATTGATAAAGGCTAAATTCTAGGTTTTATCTTTTAATAGGAATGATAAGATTCGAATGCCTCAGCTCTCATGCTATCTGGATGCTGATGGTGGGAACAGTCACCAAAGTGGTGTCCAGTGCTGGGCGGTGGTGGGGGCCCTGGGTTAACCTCAGAGAAACACAAATATGAGTGGGCGGGGCCTCTGCCTTCCATGAGAATCTGTCTCCCTCGCTTTCACAGCCCGGCCCACGCCACTGGGCCCTCTGCCAGCCAGCAAAACCATGGATTATTTTTTCCATTGGTCAGAGGAAGTTTTCTTTCTTTCGTTCTTTTTTTTTTTCTTTTTTGTGAATGGAGATAAAACCTTTCATTTGAAAGGAGAACTTGAGGAATTTCATTTTAGTGTAATGAAAGATTGCTCAGATTCCCAGGAGCGCCAGGGGAGGCGCAGAGCCTGAGGCAGCAGGGTGGCTGGAATCGTGCAGATGTGTACCTCAGTCCTGTTTCCACTGCAGACCAGCTGTGCTCCGCTCGGAGCTGCTCAGGCCTTCTGAGACTGTGTATTATAATACGGGGAAGATTTTAGGTAAATAAAATGAAATGAGTGCCAGTGAAGTATTTAGGAGACACAGTATCTGTCTTTGTGCTTCCTTTGCTCTTAAGCTAAGACAAAGGATCACAGGTCTGCCCACCAGACTTCTGTGTATTTGGGAGCAAAGTCATGAATACAATTCTGAGAAGCCCGAGGGAGAGCTTGAGTATTCACTGCCTTTTCCTGCCCACTAATCTCATTCACTTCAACCCACCAAATATTTATTAAGTATCTGCTTGTGCTTAAAACTGATTGAGGCTGGAGTTTATAGTTGGACAAGAGTTGCTTATGGCCTCCATCTTCAAAACACTTACCTCTTTGCATAATGACAGAACTTTATTTTTTAGTTTTTGCAGTTTTTGGCTGGGGCCAGGTTTGAACCTACCACTTCTGGCATATGAGGCTGGCACCCTACTCCTTTGAGCCACAGGTGCCGGCCGACAGCACTTTATACGTATCATTGCATACAGGTAACTAGTATAGGGGACCGTGTGTAAGTGCCTGTGTGTGTGTATGATCATGATTCACTCACACACTCTTTGGATTTCACAAACACTCAGGACATTTTCCTCTTAATACCGCTCAATATTCCTCTAAGTGTCAAGAAGGTTGGTGCCTCTTGACTCTGGGCTGGCATTTTCCTCTGTAATTTTCTTCTCTAACTATGGAATTTGGACTCATTCTCCCAGTTAAAGCTCAGCTTCCCTATTAAGCCTTGTCTCCATCTGTGTACCTGTTAGTTAATGAAGACTCGAGATCCATACGTAGTTTAAAAGTGAATGAAATTAGCCTTGTAAATGGTTTTGAAAGTTAATTTCTCTCCTAAACTGTCCTGGGACCTTTCCCGACTTCCCGGTACCCCACCATCAGCTCTTCCTGTCCCCATCTTCTCCCACATCCCCTCTTATAGGGTCAGAGGACAAGCCCTTCTCCAGAAACATAAAGGTCCCTCTGCTGTCCGCTCCCTTCGAGTGGACACAGCACTCGGTAGGGACGATGTGTGTGCTTGTATTGAGCTGGCCGCTCTCAGCAAACCCCTGAATGCCGCGTGGAGCAGGGATGCAGACACAAAGAGGAACGTGAGGAGCGCAGTGTTAAAATACTGGGCCTCATGCCAGCTATCTGCGTCAAGACGCTGTAGACAGGGAACTCTCACGAACTTTGTAATGGCAGGGTACAAAAGCAAAGGCCGAGAACAGAAAAAAAAATCCAGTGCAGTTGTTTTACCGAATTATTAGTCTTGACAGTTTTCTCTTCCGACACACATGATTGATGTCAAGTGTTCTGATTTCTACAGATCATGTGAAACTACCATCCGGCAAGATGTGAGACTCTATAAACATCCTTTTGGTTACTCCTCTGCATAGCGGGAAAGATCTCTAAGATATGAATAATGGTCAGCCAGCCAGGAGGGAACCGTGGCCTGGCAGGGCCTCTGGACCTTGGCTGATGATGTTTTAGAAATATCCTAAAAATCGATGAGTCCTCAGAAATTCCTCAGGGAGCCGTAGAGCCTTCCAGGGTTTATAGAGAGTATTCAGGAGACAAACTTACTGGGGACCCCACAGAGCACAGCTTAAACTCCTGCTCGGTTTCTGTAGGAGGTGAATTGGAATGGGGCTGCTCTCATACCCACTCCAGGCTGATTGCCCTGTGGACCCTGTGGACTGCGCAGGACCCTATAGGCTGACCGGCAGCTCCCTCTCAGTTCAACACGCACTTGCTTAAATTCCTATCAGGACTTGTTTTCAGCCCTTTATCTAAAAGAGCTCTCTCACTTCTTAGGCAATTTTTCAGAAAACAGTAACTTTCCCTTCCCTTCCCTCCCCTTCCCTTCTTTTCCCTTCCCTTCTTTTCCTTTCCCTCCTCCCCTTCTCCCTCCCTCTCCCTTCCTTCCTTTTCCTCCTTCCTCCCTTCCTTTCTTCCTTTTTCTTTTAAATTGGAGGCAGCTCTAAAGGGCATCTGGAGCATCAAACAGCTGGTTTTTATCACTTTACTAACTGAATTCATAGCATTTTCTTTGCCTTTTGCCCCCCCACCCTCCACCCAAATGGAAACTCATTGGCAAGGTTATAAACATAAGTTTTTCCCACCTCTTTTTTTTTTTTTATCAGGAAAAACACTGGAAAACCAGATTGCATGCCGGGGGACTGAGCCCTTGACATTGCCTCCCCCGGCAGGCCTGTTATCTCAGTAACAAGAACAGTTCAGAGATAGGACAAATCTGACCAGCTTTCACTTCAATTAGCCCTGGGGACAAATAGGCTGGGCCCTTCTCCTCTCTGGGAAGAGCAGCTGGGCACTTTCAGGAATCTACCTCTGTGAGGGTTGGAGCAAGAATCTGAGCCACACTCTGATAATCATTTCCAAAATAAAATAGACTTTGATTTGTGGGGGGATGAGGACACACATTGGAAAGGAGGCCTGTATGGCCTCAGGGTGCTGCTTCAAGGGCCCTACCCTGGCTGGCCACCCAGATCTCAGGCCACCCTTTCCAGATCACACTGGGTGCCTGTGACCCCCACGTGACTGTTAGCCCACTTCTGGGCTGTTCCTAGTTCTCTTCTAGTGTGTGTTGTCTGGAGGGCGGGATGTGGTCTTAAGCCTGACGTGGGGTGGGCATGGCTCTACATGGGGCTGCAGGTGGAGGCTGATCCAGGCTGGGAGACCCGGGTGGGGAGGGCCAGGGAAGCTCTCCTGGTGCTTCCCTGCTCTGGGGCAGAATTCACAGGGCTGAGACTCTGCATTTGAACCAGGCTGCTGGTTGTGATGATGGTGAATGTGACAGAGCAGAAGGACAGGATGTCTCTTAGTTGATGGTCAGAAGGCATCATGGGAAAATATAACATTTGAAGGTTTAGATTTGTGGGAGGCTGCTCCCCATTTCTGTTGCTGCTGAGGCCCCCAGATGTCGATCTAGAGCCTGGGGAGGATGTGCTATTATCACTTAGTCCCCTTGATCTGCTAAGCCAGGTTGGAAGGAGCAAGCTGAGTGTACTTGGGGGGTGGACCTCCCTCTCTACCTTCCTTCTGAGAATAGGGAGGAAATCTACTCTTGTGGAAAGTACCTGAGATTTGGAGCAGGAGAGACTTGGATTCCATGAACATTTATTATGGACCTATTGTATGTCAGACACCGAGCTGTACCCTAGGACTGGTAAAACACAGCCAAAATTCTCAGGAAATGTATAGCAGGAAAATGGACGGCCGTGCAAAAGTGTTAAAAGTCACAGTGTGCCAGCGTGTTTGAGACAAATAAGGGTCGAGAGTCAGAAGGAGCCGCTCGCTGAAGGGAATGTTTATAAAGGCTCCACAGAGGCAAGGTGTCCAACCTGGGAGCAGTGGATGTCTGCGGGAAGGAAGGAGGAAGACACTACTGCAGGGAGCAGAGGCCTAAGAGGGGCTTCAACTTCCACTCAGGAATTAACCTAGTCCCTTGTTTGTTGAGGACTGTTGGTCAAATTACTTAACTTCTCTTAACCTCAGGTTTGTCTTCTGTAAAATGGAGATAATAATATTATATCACAATAATTAAATGAGATAATGTATAGGAAACACATATTTTACACGCTAAAGCACTAAAAACATCTTAACTAGTGTTAAAAGTGAGGCTTTGGGCCTGCAGCTTGAGGTCCCAGTTGGGAAGTGCTGTGCTTGAGTTTTGCTTGACTTAGAGGGACATGGGTCAGGGTGGGCCTGCCTGGGAATGGCCGTGTGGGTTGGTGTGAGGAGGAAGGTCAGGAATGGGAGCTCGGCGGGTGCAGGCTCTTTGCAGCTGCAGCCATGCTTTCCTACAGCTGGCAGGGATGCTGAGCCTGCCTCCTGGGATTCTGCAGCAGAAATTACAGGGTCATCTAGCTTTGAGGCCAGCCTTCTCTAGCCCCTCTGCTGTAGAGCCCTCACTCCCAGATCCAGCTTTCTGTGTCATTTGCAGGAGAGACAGTGATTTTGAGTTCTTCTGTTGGTGTGGCTGATTAATAAATAATTTGAGGAAAAAGGCTGGGTCTTCCATAGTTCAGGATCCCTGGGCTCCCGAACCAATAACGAGAACAGCGTAAATTTGTCGAATGAATGAGTTTTTGGGAAGAAGGCTGCTCCTCCAGGCTCTAAAAGGGCCTGCCCTGCACATTTAGGAAGACAAAGTGTGTTATGTATTCTGGTCAATTCTCTGAGCCCACAGCTGCCCAGCCCTAATTGCTAAATGTTGGCCCGAGGGAAGACACGTCAGTGGCAGGCTTCTCACTTGGGGTCATCTCCTTGAGGGCAGAGCCCCACGGCCCCCAGGACATTGACAGCTTCTGTTTCACATCTGTTTTTATGTCCAGCCAGGCCTTCTGGGTCACTGCCTTGGCCCAGAAATCTCCTGTTTCACCTTGTGTCCACTCCAGGTCAGGACAGGGGGGCCTCCTCTTCTCTTCCCACCCCCAGGGCCTTGCTGTGTTCCCGGACCAGAACCCCAGGGCCCCTGCTGGCCATCCTGCAGCTGCAGAGCCTGAGCCTCCTCCCTGCACCAGGACGCTCAGCCAGCCCGGCCTGCTCTTGTCCTCAGTGAGGGCCTGTTTGGCCCTCAGAGGTGCTCATCCTGACCTTTGGGTCTTGGAAGGTCAGCACACATGTAGCAAAAGAATCCCATCTGTTAGAAGCATTAGGTCTTCCAGTGGCCAGAGCTCAGGGAGGCTTCCTGACAGCAGCACTGTGTCAGCTGCTTACTTCCCTGGCTTGTCACCCTCCCCTTCTCATCAGTCACTGGGACAGCATTGATGGTTCATGCCCAGATGCAGGGCCGACCTGATTGCAGCAAGGGAGTCTTCTTCCTCCTTCCCTTCCTTTTTTGCTCAGTGTTTATTTGGTACCAAGGCATCCTTTATATCAAAGGGCGTGCATAAACAAACATGTTCACTGCCAAAACAGTGGTGGGCGGAGGGGAGAAGGAGCCCTCTGTAGTTACACTGGTGGTTCTTAAGAAAATGCAGTTGAAATAAAGGGTGTGGTCTTTGATCTCAAGGAATTTATAGTCTGGTTGTGAAACTAAAACTTAATCCACATGAAACCCTGGCAAACCATATGAAAGAGACGATTAACGCCTAGTTATAGAAGACAGACTTGAAATCTGAGGGCAGAGAACAAGAGATCATGAGGGCTGGGAAGACCTGGGAAGGCTGCTTGGAGGAGGTGGCACTTATGAGGGTGGAGGGCATGCACGTGTGTTCTTATTATATCCCTAGCATCCAACACAATGATCAACACACATTTTATATAAAAACATGTATTAGATGGAGAAAAGAAGAGGGTCATGGGCTTGGCACCTGTGGCTCAAGTGGCTAAGGCACCAGCCACATACACCTAAGGTGGCGGGTTCGAATCTAGCCCAGGCCTGCCAAACAACAATGATGGCTGCAACCAAAAAATAGCCAGGTGTTGTGGTGGGTGCCTGTGGTCCCAGCTACTTGGGAGGCTGAGGCAGGAGACTCATTTGAGCCCAGGAGTTGGAGGTTGCTGTGAGCAGTGAAGCCATGGCACTCTATCCAGGGGGACAGCTTGAGGTTCTGTCTCAAAAAAAAAAAAAAGAAAGCGGAGGGTCATGAATGTGGTGGAGACTGATGGGCATGTTTGTAACCCAGGGATCTGGGGTGGCAGGGATAGAGGCCTGGGGTGGAGGGAGTGGGAATCAGGCTGAATGGGCAGGGGGAGGGGAGGGAAATGTACACCCTGGCAGTTGTGCAAACTTCAGCTCACTGTGTGTTCCCACTGTCTGATGTGCTGGCCATGCCTGCCAGGGCAGAGCGTGCTGGGCTTGGATCACTTTTCACTTTACGAGCTGGTTTTCTCATTCCAGGGGGCTGTGGGAAAACTCCGCCACATCACAGAGATCAGGGACATGGTGCTGCAGATAAGGAGGGTGGGGTGACAGCAGGTGGGCAGCTGGGGCCACTGAGCTGGGTCTCTACTCCATGGCAAAGCCAGACAATTCAGACTTTCACACCCAGTAATTCAAACCCAAACAAAACCATAAAGTGGGAGGGAGGGGCCGTTGGCAGGGAATTATGAGCCCTGTGTGTCACCAGTCAGCTGGGCCAGAAGGACCGGGAAGGACAAATTGTCTTCATTGTCACTGCTCCTCCAGTAATTGTGAGTCTCTGTGGAAAGTTCTGCCCTACGTTGAGGTTTAGGAGAAGCACCAGACTCTTGTCTGCCGCCCCGTGAGACAGAGATGTATGTGTGTTTACACGATAGACATTTATTGCCTGCTATGTGCTAGGCCTATGTACACCTAAACTGATCATTGTATTTGAGCCCTGGACTCTGTTCTTACAGAGCTTACTGTCCATTGGGCAGAGAGAAAATAAAGGTGTAAACAACAACAATAAGTAGCAAGGTAGAAAAATCTATTTTTTTTGTACTGGGAATATTCAGAGAAATAAAGGACAAGGCACTTAAGATCACTAAAATATAGCCTACCGGGCTCTCCCTCCAGAAAAAGACCTTTTCTTATACTAGAATTAGGGCTGGGATTTAGAGAACCAACCAACAAAATCCGGAGTGTAACGAGGCTGTAACTGAACCTGGGAGCTGCTTTCAAGAAGACCATTTCTCCACACTAAACAGTTTGGACAGACTGAATAGCCCTAAGTGTGCTTTTGAAGAGAATGGCATGGGGTATTTGACAGGAGGTAAGCTCCGGAAAATCCTTCTTTGTTGAACTAATGGGACCAGGAGAATGGCAAGTGAAGACTGCAGGGAAGCCGTGCTGGGGTGGGGGCATTAGGTCCGCAGAGTCAGGAGTATCTGACTTTCCATCCAGGGTCCTGCATTCTAGCAGTTTAATCTCTAAGCCTCAGTTTTCTCATCCGTAAAGCAAAGACATTAACACCCGTGTGTTGTTAACTTCCATCATTACGTGCTGTGTCCAGCATGGTGTGTAGCCTATAGACCCAACTAGTTCAGGCTCTATCCCTCAGGAAACAGCAGGTGGTTAGCAGGTGTAGGTGCAGCAGTCGGCTCCCAGGAGCAGCACATGGGAGCAGAGAAACAGCCTAAAAGTAGAATTGGTGGGGCAGGGGAGCAAGAGACACAAAGGCCTGTTTGTTGGAACCTTTGGGTGCTGGGTCCTTCCCTCCAGCCACTCTCCCCGCAGAGCTGTTTCCCCACCTTGACTCCTTCTGTAAGGGGAATTGCTCTAGGCAGCAGGAATGTTGTTCTTGCCTGCAGGTGAAGGGGTTTAGACTCTGAGAACCTCTGAAGACCTCAGCCCTCACACTTTCCTCGTTTGTTAGCATGGCTGAGGGTGCACTAGTGAACGCGTGAAGGTGCACGTGTGCAGGTGACACATGGACGTGGGGCCCAGTCCCAGATTTACACACTGGGTTCTAATGTGTGGGGAAATAATGCCTCTTGTTGGTATTTTGGGTGAGTCACTGCCCACATAGCAGGGTCTCCGTGTGTCTACACTCGCCAGACACGGTGCCTCAGGGTTCTAGTTTAAATAGTTGGTGGGGGTGGGGTTGATTTTTGGTTTTTTGGGTTTGGGGTAGCTGCTTTTAGGTAAATGCCTGGTCTTCTGATTTCCTCTCCTGCTTCCTCTCTGACTTGTATGGGAATGCTCGTGTGGCCTCACCGGCAGAGTGAGCCTCAGGTCTCCTCCTGGCTTGCATTCTTTCTGCTCTGTTTTGTGATGAAGCTGCTCTAAGTGGGTCAGGCTGTGGTCTAATCAGGCCAGTTTCCACTGGCCTTCATTGCTTCCTGAGGCTTCATTCTAGCTCCCATCTCTGAAGGCTTGGTCCCTGCCGTCCCCTCTGCTTGGGGGGCTACACACTTCTGTTCCCTCTCCCCTTCTGCCAGGGGAGCTGGGGGCACGGGTTTTCCAGACACCATGAGGAAAGCCCCTGGCCCATCTCTCCAGCCGCCTGCCTCCTCCGAGGCCGTGTACTCCTCTCTTCTCTCCTGACCCAGTTTGGATGTGAGCCTGGGCTGATGGCTGGCCCTCTCTGACAGTGCTGGGGTTTGACCCCAACTCCATCTTGGAATCAGCTGGGAAGTTTGTTCCAAATACTGATGCCTGGACCCTATATCCAGTATTATGTTGCAAGTGGTCTGGGCACATAGAGATAGATGATTGTCACATGTAGCTAAGGTTGAGAACTGTGCCCAGAGACAGCCAGCCTGGAAGAAGAAGAGGCTCACTAGCCCTTGTCATCCTGGAGTCTGTCTTATCCTCCCAGGTGTTGCCATCAGGTTTACTCCATCACGCAAGGTTGCACACCCACAGCTGGCGGTGGGGATGAGGACACAGACAGCTATGTCTTTATCCCACCATTCCTCTCTCTTCTCTAAAACGAGAAAGGAGGAAGGCCATCTGTTCTGCCTCGCTTGGTCCTCTTTCTCCCCAAATTTCTCTACATCATGTACCTTGAGTTCTTTCCCACCTTTGCCTTTTGGAAATTTTAATATTTACCTTGCTCAGGTGTTGATATGTCAATAGGAACTTAAAGAATTGAAAAGAAAAACACTTCTCTCACGGTAAAGTTGGTGTTCAAGGCCCTTGTCTTGAGGAAGACCCAAACATTCTATGTTAAACACTTTCTTTTTCTTTGTATATCTGCTGTCAAAATCCTAAGCCCTCCAATGGAAGATGAATAAAAACAGGAGGAAAAGGGATTCACATATTTACACATATATAGTATCACATTCCTTCTCTCGGTCATCCTGTGTCTGTGAATTACTAAAAGAAATGGTTGAAACTTGGGGGTGCAATCTATGGCTGAAGAACAAAGTTTTCTTTTTCTTTTTTCTTTTTCTCTGAAAAGAAATAAATCTTGACCTGGACCTCATTAGCACTGTGCATTAAGCAAGTTCAAAGCGCCAGGCAGAGCTGTGTCAAGGTCTTGCTAACTGCAGCAGCCCCTGGGTGGTGCACACACACCCAGAGACCTACACGGCCAATGACTGTTCCATCCCAGCCTGGACAGCATCAACCCAAGGCCGCCCTTTGCACCGACACTGCCCTCAAGTTCATTTGAAATGGGGGCCGCCAGAAAGACGAAGCTTCATTTGTGAAGCTACGGCATGGTTTTAATTATCCTTCAGATTCATAAAAAAGCAAGGGGTGGTGGGGATAGATTTACAGCTTTACATTCTCTTCTTTGCCATTTATAAAACAGTATTTATCAGGTGTGGGGCACATGGCAGCTCTGGGGAGTGCCAGACGGGGATCAAAAGCAAAGCATAAAACCCTTCCCCTTTCAACATACCTAATCTCCTCCTTCTATCTATAAATGGCCACATCCACCTCCTGGCTCAGAAGAGAGAGATTTGTTCTGGCACTTTGCTAGTGGAAGCATCAGGAGTGAGTGAGAGGCTGGCTTCTGTGTGCTGCCGCCCTGCCCGCCCTTTGATGTCCCCTTCAGAAGAACAGAACCACAGTCTTGAGCTGCCATTGTGGTGGGGTGTGTCCCTTTCTCTGGGAGCCATTTGGACCACTTCTTATGGTAGCAAACTAGATAGGAGGCTGGCTGGAGAAGCAGCAGTCACTCAGTCCTCATTTAGCACTTTTTAGTGATCTTCCATGTGCCCCACTACCAGTTCCTACCAGATGACCTCTGAGATATGACTTATTCCTTCAGAAAACATCAATGTTCATTGACTTGCAAATCTCATTATATAGTAGTTTCACAGATTATTAAAACAATTTTTGGTATTGTTGAGTTTGGGAAAGAGTTACTCATTAGTGGGCTTTGGATTGAGTTGGGTTTTGCCCAAGAAAGTGTGATATAAGCTGAGCCTTGAAGAACAGGCTTATGGGCTGAATGAATGTCTGTGTTTCCCTCCCTAATTCCTATTCCTTGGGTTGAAGCCCTAATCTCCAGCATGGCTGTGTTTGGAGCTGGGGCCTCTAAGAAAGTAATTCAGATTAAATGAGGTCATGAAGATGGGGCCCCGATCCTACAGGATTAGTGCCCTTATAGAAGAGATACTAGAGGGAGCTCAGACACAGTCCTTCTCTCTCCCTCCCTCTCTGCTGTGTAAGGACACAGTGGGCAGATGGCCACCTTGAAGGCAGAAAGAGAGCTCTCACCGGAAACTGAATTTAGTAGCAACCTGGTCATCCTGGACTTCTGCTTCCACAACTGTGATAAAATGGATTTTTGTGGTTTAAGTACCCCAGTCTGTGGCATTTTGTTATGGTAGCCAGAGATGACTGATACAGGTTGGTAGGATTTAAGGAGAAAGTGTTCAAATGGGGGCAATGTGAGCAAAGCCCTGAGAACAGCCTGGAGATGGCACAGGGGAGGGTGAGAGTAGACAGTGCCTGTTGGAAGCCTCTGCTGGGCCAGTGGCTTCCAGGGGTGTGTCCCACCCTCCAGAATGGTTCCCAACATGAACCTGCAGAGGGCAAACTCAGGAAGCCTAAGTACATCCAGAAAGCAACTTTCCCTTGATTCTTCTGCTTCCCTTTCTAGGAGATATTTTTCTTTTCTTTGTGCAAATTAGAGATGTACCTGACCTGGATTATAAAGAGTGTCAAGTCGTAAAACCTTACAATGTGGTTATCTAGAATGCAAGCTCTATAAAAGCAGGAATATGATGGTTTTGTTTACTGCCGAATCCCCAGAATCTAGCACCATACCTGGAACTTGGTAAGAGCTCAGTGAGCACCTGCTGAAGATCTAAGTAAATGAATCCTGGGCTTCCACAGAATTCAGGAACACGCGGCTTCTGCAATGCACTCAGCTTCCACTCTTGGCTTTGACTCTCATCAGCTTGGGCACATCAGCACTTGTAACCGGGTTTTCTTGTCTTTAGAGTGAAGATATTAAAATGAAGTTTACATACTTTACAAAACTGGGAGAATTAGTTATCCACCTAATGCATTGTAATTTATTTAATTGCCATGTATTAGACTCTGGGAATGTTATGTGGATTTAGCTTTCAAAGAACATAGAGTCTAATGGAGAAAGAGGATTAAATAAAGAACAATGCGGGTCCGGTAGACGGCGGCCAGGGCAGAGGCATGTGTCACCCGACTGGGGGGACTTCCTGCACAGCAGACAGAGTGAGCTTTCCAGAATCTAAGTCTGACATTGCACCTCACAGCACAGAGAACTCCACTGGTTTTCCTTTATCTTTACCATGAAATACTAAATTCCTCCCAGGGCATCATAAGCTCCACTTACTCAGATGATAACGTTTACCACAATCTGTTACACCTATTGCCTGTGCAGTTTAATGAAGGTACTAAAAAGAAGGTACACCTTCTTTTTACTTGAAATTCTTACCCTGTGGATATTTTCAATCCCAATAGAGCAACTCTTTCCTTTTTCTGTCTCTCCACTTAGTACAATGTAAGGTCCTCAGTTCTAATACTGCTTCATTCACTGCTGTTTCCCCCACACCCAGCACAGGCCCTAACACTAGGAAATATTTAGTATTTGTTGAAGAAATGACTGACACTCCAATTTAGTGGAGTTTCCAGGGGAAGTGTTAATTGATGCATGGAATTGGACCATTAATGTATTTTAATATAGAAAACCATTTAAATAAATAGCTATAAGTTCAGCTTTTGTTCCAACACCTCAAGTCATGGGAATTCACTATCTCTGAGGCAGTGAATTCTACCTTCAGGGAAGAATTAATAGTTTTAAAAAATTGTTTTTAGTTTATAAGTCAACAACGACAACAAATAACTTGAATACAAAGTGGGCAAAAGACTTTAACTGGAGATTTCTCCAAAGACGATGTACGAATGACTGACAAGCACACGAGAGGAAGCTCAGCCTCACTGATCATAGACAAAAGCCAGTCAGAACACATTGAGAAGCCTCCCCATACCCATCAGGGAGCTGCCCTCAAAACCCGGAAGGGAGCTGGTGTTGGTGAAGAGAGAGAGAAATTGGGACCCTTGCCATCTGTTGGTAGGAATAGAAAATGGTACCACTGCTGCGGGAAGAGAATGGTGGTTCCTCAAAGAACGAATCCCAGAATTACCATAGGATACAGAAATTCTTCTTCTGAGTATATTTCACACCCAATGAAAAGCAGGAGCTTAAACAGATATTTCCACACCCGTGTTGATAGTAGCAATATTGGCAACAGCCCCAAAGTGGAAGCAACCCCAGAGCCCATGCGAGAATGAATGGTTAAACAGACTGTGGTCTGTACACAGCAGAATAGGATTCAGCCTTGAAAAGCAAAAGGAAAGCCTGACACCTGCTACAACCTGAGTGAAACTTGAGGACATTACACTGAGTCAAATAAGACTGGTGCAATTGTTTTGCCAATTCCAATGACTACATAGAGTAGCCCAATTCATCATGGGAGTTTCCAGAGGCGAGGGTGGGCAGGGAATTGGGAGCTATTATTTAGTGGTTTGGAGGATGAAAAATTTCTGGATGTGGATGGAGGTCATGGTTGTACAACAATGTAAGTGGACTTCATGCTGCTGACCTGCACATTTAAAAAATGTTAAGATGGCAAGTTTTTTGTGTATTTTACCATGATTTAAAAAATTACGTTGAGCTAAAACATGCCAACCAGAAAATTTTACCTAAAGGCCGGTGTTTTACCCCTCTGGCTGGGGAGGGGGGAACCTCTGAAGGTATGATCAAGACCAGTGACAGCAGTAATTAGTGACTGAATCTGAGGGTCCCAAGTCTTTTACCCAGTATGTCCCTCTCCCCCCTGCACATGTCCTGGTCTCCTAGCTGCTTTTCTGTGGTCATCCAGTCTGGGAACCAAGAAGCCAGGACTGCTAGCAACATCCAGTGGGTAGCAAGTAATTTTCCCAGTGTCTGCTTCATGGAAATCTTAATGAACCTTGAGATGTTATGAGGTATTTTAAGAAATGATGAGTTTTGTGGTCAAAATGAGTTAAGCAGTTATTTTTTTCCTCTTAGTATTATTGCTTTTGCAGGATTTTCCAGAGCATGTAATAGGAGAATATACATCATCGGTTTCCAAGAGCAGGAGAGAGTGGGCACTAGACGCGCAAACATTTTTGATCGATTCTTTTCCATCTCAAGACAGTTTTCCATGGAGCGTCATTCGGGAAATTCTTTTTCTAGTGTGATTGTAAACGCTGGTGTATCTGCCGAGTTATGTCAGCTTGTGAGTTTTTATGTGTGTGCTCCAAGCACAAGAATTGCTTCTGGATCAGGGTGTGGGGCTTTTCAGTTCTTGGAAGGCACTTCCCTGAAATGTCCTCGGAGAAAGCCGATGTGATTCTTTTGGTGTTGTACAGAACATGTGCTCTGCACACGTAACAGACGCTGCCACTCAACATAGGCTTGGTGCCCAGTTGCAAGACTCAGAACTGGGTTACATCATCTCATTTGAGAGCTGCAAATCAAGCTCAGAGTTTTCCCAAGGCTCTGAAAGACACAGGTCCACAACCGCCTATTCAAAACTTCAGATGGCCAGATGTGTTTTGTAATCTGAGATTTTGTGAATCTTAGAAGTGTAATCTAATGCCTGTGCCATGACACTCACCCCACACCCAGGCAGGGTCTGGAGATGCACCTTTGTACAAAGGTATCAATATTTGCTGAATATTCAGACTTAGTAAAATTAAAGTCTATAAATAAACTATCAGTTTATATCCATTTGGTTGCCAAAGGAGTTTGAGTAACTCACTTACCAGAAATAACTTTTGGTTTCAGAGTTTTTTGGATTTGGAATGGTGGCCAAAAGGCGATAGCACCACAGTGAAATTGAGGTGGGCTGATGCTTCTAAGATGTTCTGACATCTGATCAGCATTCTGATCAGATCTGACATCTCAACATTCTGATCTTTGGAGGAACAGCGGAGACGTTTCCATAGACAGCGTCCTGAAGGGGAACGGGAAGGGGTCATTTCTCTGAAATCTACTGACCCTAGACCCCCTGCTTGGTATTTCTAAGGTAGTCCTAGGAAGAACTAACTCATTTGTTCTAACTCCCAAACTTCAACTGAGGAAGGTGAAAATCTCCAAGTTGATAGAAGATCAGGAGGCTGTGGGACCTGTGGTGACCCAGCAAATGCAGGATGCGAGACTGGTCACGGGACTGCCAAAAGTGAGTGCCATTCATCTCCCCAGTGGGATTAGGGGAGCCAGAGTTGAAGGCGTGGCGATGTCACTGACCACCAAATGACTGCTGGTAAATCCCACACCCTTGATTATTCAGTCTCCTCAACTATAAAATGGACCCTGGACAGTCATCTGATGGTCTGTTTACCCAGGTCGCTACAAAAGTTTAGAGACAGACTGTGCTATCATCCATTACTTCACTTCCAAGAAACACAGTGGGCAGTGTCCTTTCTGATTCACCCGAGCAACTTGCAGTTTGCTTGGCTTATCTGTGTTGCTGGGAGGGCTTCATTTGTTTCCGTCTGCACAGATTTGATGTTTCTGGATTTTTGTGTATCTTAAAACTCTCCTGATGACCCATGTGGTAACTCTAATCAGAACACCGTCATCCACCAGCCGGTTAACTGTAGGTGAATGATCTGTGGGGTAACAAACACCAGCATCTTCTAGTTCCCAGAGAATATCCTTCAAGGAAAGAAGGCTACCCCGAAAGATGCAGGCAGAAGTTAATTTTCTCCGTGCTTGTGGACACTTTACTCATAGAATATCAGACTATATCTGAAATGTCTTCAATAAGGATTTCATTTAGATTTAATAAGTGAGAAGAGTAAACGTTAATGAAATGCCAACAGAGTGATTAACAACACATGCTTTGAAGTTTCTCAAATATGTAAGCCCCCAAAAATGTTATAAGAAAAATTCCCAGACATGGAACTTTACCCTGTAGTTTGTTTATTTTTTCTTCAGAGTCAAAATATCTCCCAAATGCTCAGTCTTGAACAAACAGAAAAACAGCAGGAGAATAAAATTAAAAAAAAAAAAAGAAACAAATAAACAAACAAAAAATAAGGCTGAACTTAGGTCACACAGACCTTAGCAAGAAGCAGAAATAAACTCTAAGGATGTCCCTTTTCCTGCTCCCAGAGGCAGGTTTGGGAGGAAGTGTTCTGCACACACACAGCTTCATCTCTGCTTCCCACCGGCCACTCTTTGCCCCCGCCCTGTCTCTGTTGTTCTTGTAATTTTTTCCGTATTAATTAAGGATTCCTGGGTCTTGGCTCCTTTTGTCCTCCTTTTCTGTGAGTTACTTAAAAACATAAATATTAGAATGGAAGCAGTCTGCTAATTTTGCATTGTCCTGATCCGAGGGAAATAACAGAGCCGTCACCTATGTGTTTAACTGGTCCAAGCTCCCTACTTAGAGAAAGAATCTACAGAAAGGCAACATCTGTGTGTCTGTTGCCATAGCTCGTGTGTAACAGAGCTGTGACCGATAACCACTTAAGACCAGCATACTCTTTCCCCGGTCACCCATGCTGTCCTGCCATCTTACATGAAAATAAGATAGTTTCCTTCGTAACTCACTGTCGCAGTAAATCCCACACTGGAGTCACACAGTGCCAGCCATGACATGAGCTTCATGTAGTTGGGTCCTTACAAGTTCAGCACCTGAGAAAAATTAAGAGGAGAATTGAAAATCATCTCCAGCTGGGCGTTAGCATGTGTTAAACAGGGGTTTGATGTTAAAGGCTTTTAAGTGCGTGACTGGTACACCTCAGGGCAGGGCCCAGTCTTCCCTGAGAATCTGTTCTTGTTTTTCTTTCTTTTCTTGTCTAATCAGTCCCATCCCGTTTTCAATTCTCTTTCTCACTTTGCAAAGTGCCGGACAAATTACGGGCATCCTCTATGAACCTCTGGTTTCTTTTTGGTTTCTGAACTCATACCCCCTTGAGAATATTTCAGGGTAAATATTGCTCGAAACAATTTAATAAGATTTTAGGAAAATAATTAAAGCGGAGACCTTTGTATAACTTCTCCAGCTCTTGATCTCCCATGTTCTAAGTCTCTGCTGGAATGTGTGTATTTTCTTAATGTTGTTCCTCCGAAATTCTTTTTTGCTCTTCAGCTTCACATGCCTTCCAAACTATGGACTGTTTCAAAGTATTAGGATTATGAGTAGAAACTTGCTGATATTCAACTCTTTTTGAACTACAAAGAAGGCGGTTCCATGTGGTTCCACCTAATACGTTGTAAAGCTGTCTGGAATATACAAAGTCTCATTTTAATAAAGAATTTTTTTTCTTAAAGTAGAGAAACCATTTTAAAAAAATATGATCTTTACTGAACGCAGGAAGAAGAAAACATAAACATTTTTTTTTGCAGTTTTGACCAGGGCAGGGCTTGAACCCGCCACCCCCGGTATATGGGGCTGGCACCCTACTCCTTGAGCCACAGGCACTGCCCCAAATACATAAACATTTTTTAGAAAAATTCTATTTACCTGATTTTTTTTGTTTGCTCATAGTAGAAGTAACAAATGTCTCCATTTCTTTTTCTTTCTTTTTTTTTGGCCAGGGCTGGGTTTGAACCCACCACCTCTGGCATACGGGACCGGCACCCTACTCCTTTGAGCCACAGGTGCCACCTCACATGTCTCAGTTTCAACAGTCTTTGGGCTTCTCCTGTTGCCCCACATTCTGTCCAGTTTAATATTTGCTCAGGATTTTTCACTCTCTAACAAAGAGTTAGTGTTAAGGGTCCCATTACAATCCCAGGACCACTTTGTTGGGGGGGGGGTTTGGTAGACTCCACTCTGTGTTGAAGGCTTCCTTCTGCTGTGATCTCTTCAAATCCACGTGAGACTCAGAACGTTAAAGGAGGACTCAGGTGAAGACATAGTTACATCACTCTTTCTAGACACAATTAATTAATGCTTCTGTTTCAAGGGGGGGAATGCAGGTGCTCACTGATAAAATAACATGTGTGCAGATGCAGGGGGGAGGGATAGCTAATTCTTTCTGGTCTTGAGTCACGCTGCTAGGAATCGCCATGCTCATGGCCACTGGGCTTGCCGGGCAGTTATGCCATGGCCTTGTCTTGGCTCCAGCCAGGGTCCGAAGCTGCCAAGCCTCCATCAGCAGGATCAGTGGTGAAAGTGGGGAATTCTGCTAGGTGTATGTGCATTAGAAGCTGAGCACTCCTGGGTACACAATGGAGTTGTGCCAGTGGGGTGATTTTGTCCCTTACTCTATGGCATAAATCAACAGCCACTCTTATTGTTTTGTGCTACTACTTTTTTTTTCTTTTTGCAATAAATCCTTTTAATTGCAGAAATAAGTTCTTAAAGAATCAAGGTGCCTGTTTAAGAAACATTTGAGTTTTAAATTTTCGTTCTCAAGAAAGCTGATGGTAAGCATGTAACTTGCACCGGAGGTGGTGGGTGCTGTCGTTGACCACAAGAAAACAAAAGAACCCAGATCTGCTGAAGAAGCAAGAGCAGGGCCTGGAAAATTAGTAGGTGTTTTAAGAACACAGCTCCTCAAGTCAATGATTTAATGTCCCTGGTTCTAGAAGGGTGTTTACATATAATGCAGTGAAGACTGATTCTTTATGTACATTTTAAAAGTGATTGTTATTTTAATTAACTTCTTTTATTCATTTCTTGCATTCTGAGTTTGCTTGTGGGCATAATACCAAAGCTGAAGCAACAGCTATTATTGAGTTGGTGGCATTTATAGAAGAAAACAGTCACCAGCAGTCAAACACGGTTTTACTCTAGTGCGTTCCGTCAGTTTTCTTATTGAAGGACAGAAGAGTAATTTGACAGACTATTTTTCTCATTTCTGCCAAAAATACTACATAACCAATACAATTTTCAGGTATCCACGGAGAAGTTTATTTGTTACATACAATGGATGCCTCCATCAGGGCTTAATTCTCATAAAAAAATTCTGGTTAAAAGAAGACAGAGTCCCATAGTTTCAAAATGAAAATCCTTTAAAATAGTACTAAAAATTATTTTCACTCATTCATAGAATCAAGTGAAATTTTGGAAGTTCAAAAAGTGAAGTTCTTTTGAAGTTCTTTCAAAGTGAAATTTCTGACATTATTTTGAGTAATATTGCAAATTTAGTTAAAAAGTTCAACACTGAGACAATATTATAGATTTTGTATTAATCATACAAATGTAAAATTTGTTGGAGTCATCATCGTGGTGTGATGGGAGTTCTTACTAAGTGAAGAAACCTATGGAATAGAAATATATTTGGAATTAGTGGCAAGCACATTATTTAATTATCATTTTTTAACCTGTAATAATAATAATATAATTATTATTATATAATAAATACTAATTATATTATTATTAGTTTTTGGCTGGGGCTGGGTTTGAACCTGCCACCTTCAGTATATGGGGCTAGTGCCCTACTCCTTTGAGTCACAGGCACCACCTATTTAATTATTATTATTGTTATTATTATTTTGAGACAGAATCTCACTTTATCACTCTCCGTAGAGTGCCATGGCATCACAGCTTACAACAACCTCCAGCTCCTGGGCTTAGGCGATTCTCTTGCCTCAGCCTTCTGAGTAGCTGGGATTACAGGTGCCCGCCACAACACCTGGCTATTTTTTTTTTGCAGTCTGGCCGGGGCTGGGTTCGAACCAGCCACCCTCAGTATATGGGGCCAGTGACCTATTCACTGAGCCACAGGCGCTACCTAAGCACATTATTTAAATTATGTCTATTCAAACAAGCCACAATATTCCATAGTCAAAAACTATTGCAATGACATTCATGACAATTTTTTCAAATTTGGTTAAAATAAGTCAGCTTAAAATTTTTTGTTATGAGGTTGATTTTGAATATAAAAAAACTTGCAAAGGAAAAGAAGAAACAGTGCTCTTCTACCTGTTAGCAATCCTTATGTCAGGTCAGCCTAAATGTTCTATAAAGTTATTGAAATTTTTGGTAAATAAGTTCTCTGAATTTTAACTGTTTTAGTCCAAGCCATTTGGAACTCTTTTCCCAAAATTGTTAATGATTGGCATACCACAAATCTAAAGATTTTAGAAAACTGAGATTACTAAAAACAAAATTTTCAGGGAGAAAGATCTTGAAAATAAGTGTACATACAGTATAAAGGACTGACTTTAAATATAACAAGAGGGCACACAGAGTAAATGAGACTGGGAACCCAAACAGGAGCTGTGATCCTGAAGTTTAATGGGAACTTGAAATATTCTTACTTTTAGGAAGGTTATTTTAATGGAACTTTTATTTTTAATTAGATGAATTTATAGTCTTTATCAGTAGGGGATGAAGTTAAGATGACTTAACATTTTGCAGTATTTACTTTTTGTAAAACATGAAGAATTATAAATAGAGATGTCTTATTTGAAGAGTTGGTGTCTATAAAAATATTTGCTGAAGAAAGTAATTTAGATGGAAACCAGAAGTAGAAACTTTGATACTATCTGGGCTGAAATACTTGCACATTTCTTTATAAAGAATTAGAATTAAGAATATTCCCCATCTAGCATAATTTTCTCTGACCTCATCTGAGCACCTGTAGAGAGGTTTTTATCAATACAAAATAATATGGCCTAAAAGAAGAATCAATTAAAGATGCCAGTAATTCCAAATTATTAAACAAAAATTCAACTTTTAAGAAGTTTGTAGGGAACTTCAGGACAAAATTAAAAATAACAGTGCTAACTTAATAAAATATATATTCTTCAAAAATTATTTGTAACAAAATTTTAGAGGCAGTTACAACTAAAAAAATGATTAGAATATATAAATGGAGGCCAAGTATAATTACTCTGCTTATGTTTTTTAATGCTCAGAAAATTAATATAAAGAAGTTTATTATATTTTATTTTATTTTGGGGATGAGGGTCTTGCTATGTTGACCAGGCTAATCTCTAACTCCTGAGCTCAAGCAATCCTCCTGAGCAGCTGGGATTACAGGAGTGAGTTACCTTGCTTGGCTAATATAAAAAAGTTTTTTACAGTTTTGCTTTAGTGCACACAAATACACTTTTGTCTATCAGAGATATTTTTGAAAGTTTTTAAATAGAACTATTTTTATATATTTATCAATATTATAAACCTAATTTTTAACCCAGGAAATAACACAGAGAACAATCTCCCTCTTTCTCTCCATTTGACGACGTCTTGCCCTTTCTCTTTGTCCAGTTTGAACCTGACTCGATCGGGACAGATTCCTAGAGCCTTTTAACCATATGGACTGCCTGTCACGTGAGTGACACACTGCTTATGGCTGCTTGGTGATACAAGCCATGCATCACAGACATTGTGCCCTATACGAGGATGGGGCTTAAAATAATGTATGTGGTTGATGACAATATGACACATTATTTAAAAAAGGGAATGACAGATGTTCTGGGTTCCAGATACAATGTATGGCTGTTGCTGAAATCTTTCTAACAGCAGGGAGAACTCTTGTGCTAGCTCTGGTCTTGCAGATGACAAGATGATTTGGGGCCATGGGAGAACATCACTCTAGTTGCAATCGAAATATTGAAGGGTTGGGCTCGGAGGGAGATACATACAAATGTAAGAATTGAGAATAGATTTTTTTGAAATAGTCACATTGTTAAAGATGGTATTTTAGAAGTATGTTAGAGAAAATAAAGTTTCAAAATTTAAAAAATAATCACGGGGGGGGGGCACCTGTGGCTCAAGGAGTAGGGCGCCGGCCTCAAATACCGGGGGTGGTGGGTTCAAACCTGGCCCCTGCCAAAACTGCAAAAAGAAAAAAAAATTAAGGAAAAGGGAGAAAATCTTTATGGCAGTAGGAAAATGGGGAAACGAGGACAGATTTTGAAAAAGTATATTTATTTCGACAGCATTCTGCCTTAGCAGAGCCTAAAATGAGATGTGTTCATATTCATGAACAAAAAACAATTGAAAAGGAAAATTATCAATACAGCGATAATACAGAAAGGAAAGACTGGGTCAGCGTAGGTAATATTAATTACATAGAGGTGTTTTGGAGGGCCTCCTATGGGTACAACAGTTGTAGTGTCAGCCTTCATTAACAACAATAGCAACAAAAAGCCTTAGTGATTTTTAAAGAGGTCATTGATGTCACGGGCAATCAAGGCACAATTACCATTCAAAATTATCATGTCGGAGCCTCTCAAACCAACTCTGTTTATGTATAGACGAGCTCATGCCTTAGAGAGGAGGTGATCTCCTAGCAGTTCTTGTATGCGGGGCGTGGTCCTTGGAGACACTGATTTTTCTGACATGTTTCTATCCCAACATAGGCATGAAAAAAACAAACAGTGCTATAAATAAATAAGACAGATAAAGAGTTTAACCTCGTCCGATCACAGTTCTGTCCATGGCTCTTCCAAAGCATCCTTTCAGAGCATAGAGATGAGCAAGAGAGGGCCTTATGTTAACTTTGGCAAATAAATATGTTTATCAAGTTTCAAAAGATTTCTTGGATTTTCTTATTTTTAAAGTAATGATTTAGAGGAAGGTAGGAAACCTTCATATGTTATAGAGAAGTTTGTCAGAGTCAGACTCAGAAGGCCTGAAATTTTTTTTGCGCTGCACTAGATAGTGACCTTAGACAAAGTGATCTATCCCTAAGTTCTAGTTTCTTCACATCTCAAAAAAGGAGTCTGTGCTCCGTGACAAGATACTTTCTGACGCTTGATTTTTAAAACTTGTATAGTGATAATACCACCCATGGGAAGAGGCGGGGGAGAGCTCCAGAAAGCACAGGAACTGTCCAGGGTGCTAAGAAGTGCAGGGTCCATTCATTCTCCGGAGTTGTAACCAGCAGCTGCGATGCCACTCCATCTGTTACTTATCCTGCGTTTCTGCGGAGCAAGCTATTCTGTCAGTATCCAGTGGTTACAGTTCAATATGTGGTCAATTTCCTGTTGCTTAAGGGGGGACATTAGGCATCCAGCATCGCCTCTGTTCTGGCTCCCCCTTCCTACCCGTCTCGATTGCTCCTTCTGTCTCTTTATTTATTTAAAGCAGGCTATCACAGTAGCTTTCGTGGTCTACTTCAATACTGATTTTTCCAAAGCTCATGCTTAAGTTTTTTCAAGCCACCTCAGGAGATGTGAGAAGATAAGCACCTCATATGGTACTTCTCACAAAGAAGTAGGAGAGAAGGACTTTGAAAAGCACGCCTGTGACCAGGGAGTATAAATGAAGAAAAGGTGAGGGCAGCCTGTGGGATGGATAAGGAGAGCTAGCTGTGACTGAGCGTCCTTAGGAGCAGAACCCACTGCCTTGGAGGGGGGGCGGGTTGCTGCTGTGTCTCGGGGTTATAGCAGGTCATCACAGCGTCATCTTGTCCTCCAAAGCTCGTTGCCATGACTTCACACTCACAACCTGCCTTGTGGGGTTGGGGGCAGGAAGCACTGTGAGAACGTGAGGCTGATAAATCTTAGTGGGATCTGGGCCCTACCGGGTGGAAGAGGGGGTGTAAACTCCATGCAGTAGCGATATTTGTACCGATTTTGTGTCCCGAAATGTCACTCTTAGACCTGTTGCTTCTACCCGGATCCTCTTCCCTCTCATGTCCCCCAGACTGTCCTTCTTTTCCTGGCCTATGAGGGGTTTGTTTGAAGGCATGGTTTCCATCCCATGGACTCGGGAGCACTGGGCTGTTGTGAAAACGAGTGGCTTCTGTCCCAGTCAATCCTCTCCCTGACCCCAGACCTTGGCTGCCACTCTGAAATATACACAGTGGCAACTAAGAATTCAGTGTGGTAGTCCTCCCGGCCTCCAGAGCCTTTAACTGACTCTTCTGCATTTCAGCTCTGGAACTGACGCACAGTTTCCACAGAGCTTACACACAGGCCTCATGCGGGGTTCTGGGCGGGCAGGGATTCCCAAGAGAGTGATACTGTGTTAAATCAATTACATCAAGAGGTGCTCCTTCTTGGCCCGTGTTCTCTGCCTAACTGTTCTCTTGAGATGTGTTTTCTCCCAAGACGCTCGGCAGATCTTCATGTAAATAAACTTTGGGCACAGTTCCAATGAGACATAGGCCCAGAAATACCCGCATCCCAGTAGCCGGTTGAGTTTAACTTCAGGTTAACAATGTCTCCCTATGTGTAAGAAATATTCCCTCCAGGGACAGAGTAAGAGGTACAGCTGACAGTCTTGCAAAGTTGCTAAATTTGCTGGCGTCAATACCATTGAGGCTGAAGATATGGGGTGTGGAGCTGAAGCAGTAGGGTTATGGTGACCACAGATACCTCTGGTCAAGTTCTGGGCCTCCATGTGACATGGTCGCCTCGTTGCAGCAACACTGCCATGGCACAGAAGACCCCAGAGAAGGGTTTGGTGAGAACAAGGTGGTGTCGGGATCTTGCTTATTGAAGAAGGACTTTGGTTTTAGCAGAGGGCGTGAAGAATGGACCAGATAACCCGGACAGAAGCCCAGCCACATGAACTTAGGAAAGGGAGAGAATTAATAGGAATTAATCCTATATAAACACATTAGTATCCGGGAATGACGACAGGACCCCTAGTCCATTTGTTTAGGCTGGAAAAAAACATGGGGAAAGGGAGGTTTTGAAGGAATACCTTTAGCTCTTTGCTCTGTGGGGAGGATTTGAAGGAATAACTTTAGCTCTCTGCTCAGCATGTGGGCTGCAGGCTGTGCAGTGGAGGTCAGAGATGTGGGCTCAGATTTTGCTGGAGAAGACAGACTCTGGGTTACTGAACACCCTTCATACCGCCTCTTGGTAGGATTCCTTCCCTTACTTAAACTACTTCCTTTATAGCTGTGGGACATCTCTAGAGATTTTGCACTTGGGAGGTTTTCAGGGAATTGGTTTCCCATATTGTTGGAAGCAGTCTTGGCGTTCATGGGCCCTTCGTAATACTGTTTGATGAGTGGATGAACCAAGATTGTGTACTATTAGCACAAGTGATGGAAAGACTAAGATCAAAGCTTCAACAAAACGGGTTGATAGAAAAGTTATAATAATTGGGAGGGCGGCTAGTGGTGAGCTGGTCGTAGAGGCAGAAAGTGGGGGTGAAGCTGGGAATGGTCACTCTGGGGGAGATCACGGAGAGTGGGCTGGACAAGGTCCAGAGGGGTGACCTGGAGCCTGTTAGGTCACTTTTAAGGAGGCAGTTTCCCTCATCAGTCAGAGCAGAAATCGGGTGGTGAGGGCTTGGGGAAAGTGTGGGAGGGGAGCAAGAGTAGGTTCCTTAAGAGAGAGTGGGAGATGAAGGAACAGTTTGAATGGGGGCAAGAACTTGAGTTTCTTTAAGACGGAGGAGATCATAATTCTGAGGTTTCGTTCATGCCTCCATCAGGGGCCCTCTAAGGTTTCAGGAAAAAAAAAAATCCACAAACTTTGTTTATTAGTTAACTCTGGTGATTACTATTGCACCTAATACTATTATTAAAACTTTGAGATGTTACTAGGTAGTTTGATAGACATTTATTTTTCATCATAATCTACAAAATAGGTACCATTATCTCTCTTTTAAAAATGAGAATATTGAGGCTGAGAAAGGCAAACTGAGTTGGCAGGAAAACAGGGTTTCCTAGTGGTGCTTCGGGACTGGTGTCCAATTTCTTGGGTTCAAATCCTGTTTTTTTTTTTTCCTCTGAGCAGTTAGAAGATTCCAGGCAAGTTTCTCAACCCTTTGTGCTTCAGTTTCCTCAGCTGTCAGAGGAGATAATGATAGAATTTACTTTATAGGCTTTTATGAAGATTAAGTAGTGTGAGGCATGGCAGTGCTTAGAATGCTGATGGGCATCTGTGTGTTCTAGAACAAGTGTGTCCTGATTGTGACCAAACACCACAAAGGTTGGAAGCAGAGGAGAAAGAAAGCAAACCACGTTTTGCTAGGACACTCTGTGCCACACCAGGCAACTCCTGAAACCCACTTTACATCTGTCCTTTGGCAAATCGTGTAATGTTGCTAAGTGTGAGTTTCTACAGCCATCGAATGCAGACGATGATAGTGATAATAAAACACTTTCCTACTTTGCTGGAAGGGTCACACATGACAACAGAAAGCACGATTAATAAACTGTCAGGTGCTGTGCTCATACCCATTGTTGTCATTATCCGTGATGAACATATAAACCAGCTCAAAGACCTCTGTGTGTTTATCTTCATGAAAATTAAATTTGTGCCACATGCACACACCTCCGAATCTGTCTTGGGTGACATGAGGCATTGGAGGTGGTCACAGGTCTGGAACAAGAATGTTACGAGCTCAGTCACAGTTAAAGATTCGAGTTAGGGTTTCACCACCCCACTGGCTAAGGTAGGAATAAAAAAACCCTGCAAAATGGCTTTATTAAAACAAGTGTTTGGGAATCACATTTTTATGTTTATCTAAAACTCGAGAGAACATAACAGTAGCCAACGCGTTCATTATGTTGGCACAGAGGCTTATACTTTTTTAAACATCGAGTTCATTGTCCTTAGCTGGAATGCATGATTTCAGTTACTTTTCAAAAGGTCAGTTTATTTCTGGGAGTAATATTTCTGCAATGCTGAGAATCAGAGGCCAAAAGGGGAAAGAGGACAGGGCCTGTGGAAGAGATTATATCCCTGTCCGGGATCCCTTAGGGAAACTTAGAAACCAGAGCTTAGCTGTCCTGAAGTGGAGCCTTCCACTCTGGAATGGAATTACGATGTTGCAAGAGACCCATTTAATCAAATTTAGCTCCATCTTGTTCACAGAGTCTCATTCCCCAGATAGCAGTTCAGGTCTTCTCTCTGCCAATTCACGTCCATCAACTCCTTCAGAAAGTAACTCATAGCATGCCGTCCACAGACCAGGCACCCGCTGAGTGCCCCGTGTGCACGGGGCAGAGGACTTGCGCACACACACCAGTCCAGGGGGAAAGGCACCAGCTCTGTTCACAGCTCTGCCAAAGCCCCTCTCAGAGCCAGCAGCATGGTGGGGGCTCAGCTGGAGGAATGAAGCCGTCCTCCCCGAGGTGCCAGTTGCTGAGAAATCACCTGTTCTTGGGGCAGGTGGTGGGGGAAGAACTTTCAGGGAAGATGGAAGGACGTGGGAGCTGTGTCCACAGCAGGGAGGCCCAGGGTCCCGCGTCATCGAGTGTTCACGTGTGAGTAAGAATGAAGCGGCAGCTGGCAAGGGGCACTGGGGGCGACCGTTCTGTCCTGCTGTGAAGCGTCTGTGCTGCCCATGCAAGTTAGTTTCTCTCTTGTTTCCCCCTGTGGCTCTTCTTAGTGGCAGAGATGGTTGGCATCCTGCCATGTGAGCAGAGACCTGCAGAGAGCCGAGGTGGTTTCCGTGGGCTCTTGGCACCTCTGAGCACTCACACCATCCCTCCCTACCCCAAGGCCCACTCATTCCCCTTCAGCACTGTGTGTCCCACATCCCATGCTGCCTTCTCCCGTGGGTGCCTGAGGGCTGGGAGGCCTGGGGGGGCAGGTGCTGTCCTACCAGCTGTGACGAGTATGACTGGTGAAGGGACACAGTAGGGGGTCCTGCCAGCCCTCACCTGGGTTGAAGAGAGGTGGCTGCTCGAACTGCCCTCCTAACAGAATGAGCACAGCCACGTGGAATGTGTGAAAGCAGGGAGCTTCAGGAGTGCCGAGGTGTACAGAGGCAGAAGGCTAAGTCAGGAGGAATTTCCTGGACTGGTTTTTAAAGAGGTTTCTGTGGCCTCCTACAGGGACGTGCTGAGATCAGTACAGGGGACACTGTGCGTGGGTGGATGGAATCCTCCCATGGACTCCCACACTTGCCTACCAAGTTTGTAATGATGCTTTAAGTGTCTGTAATTCCTCCCTGGTATTAGACACTGCCTTGGTGCTGTGTCCTTGCTACACAGCTTAACGGGTGCTCCGTCACTGTGTGGAATGCACCCCTGAATGGTGTGTGCTGCCTCCCGCTTCCTGGCTCTGCAGGGTATGTAATTAGTAATTCTGTTGAGATGAACAGGTAGGGTGGGCAAAATCTTGATTAAAACTTGGATCCACCAGAGCTCTTTCCTGAAGGAAGACATACAATGGGCTTGCCCCTCTCTCAGGGCTCTGCTGCCCTGAGGAAACCTAAGAGGGTCTTTCTTGCTGGCTCTCCTGCCAGAGAACACCGTCCTCCCCGGAGCCTTCTTTCTCCCACATACTAGGGCTGGGTATTTTAGGTAGCACTCAGGAAATGCTTGTTAAATTGACTTTTTAATGTGCCATACAAGAAAACAAAAGGCAAGACATTTCAGATTTTTCTGAAACGGATGTGGAGATTTGGATGAAGATCGTAAGAATGAAGATGGATTCTTTGTGAGTTCAATTCAGATTTGGCACTTAGGGCTACCGTCATCGTGCACATGGCGTCTGAGACCCAGTAGGCCCAGTGCCTTGTTTATTTGTGGTCATGGGAAGACCAGAGACTCGAACCCAACTCCTGGAGCTCTGTTCCCACTCAGCAGTTCCTCTTTTCAGGAGGGAGAAGGTCTGCACACTTGGTCCGTGACTGGGAAACTCAGGCGGGTGGCAGGGAGGGCAGTGAGCAAAGATGCCAGAGCTGCACCTTTAGAGCCGTGGTTTCCTCTCGGCTTTGAACTTCTCTCCAAGGCTTTGAGAGTTTTCTTTTATTCATACACACACAGCCCTGTAGCTCCAGATACACACACATATCTATAATTTCCACAGACAGCTTTGATGGATATCTGTGAGACCACATGTTCCCCCATTCATACTTTTTCTTCCTCTTAAATATTTATAAAGGTTCACAAGCAGAAATAAAAGTCCCTCAGATACAGAGCCAACTAAAAATAGCCCTCCTATCCCTTGCCAGGCAATCTGGCATCAATCAGATGATTGGAAAGATGTTAGGGAGGAGAGGAGAGGAGTTGATAACCTTTTATCCAGTTTTTTGGTCATCCTACTCTGTTATTAATAAGTTAGCGTGATGGACAGCTTGGGATGAAACCCAGATGTGCGTAGATTCCTGCTGCTGAAGACAGCCTCTTCTTGGGTTCACTGATAAAGTGTGTCCATGAGGAGAGAGGGCTTTGAACTAGCTAATTGCCAGAACACTCTGGTAGTTGGGCAGGGGGAGGGGTGGGTGGAAACTTCAGGGTGGGGTGGGGACTTTGCGAGCAGTCTGGATGACCACTATGTCTGTGGACTGGACTCAGGCTTGGCTTTAGGGGATGCACAGCGCACTGGGACCAGCTTGTCCAAGTAATAATCCTCGTCTCTGCCTTCTGCTCCCAAGGCTGGAGCTGGGCTTGAAGCAAAGTTTCAGAGGCAAAGTGGACCCATAACAAGGTCTTCTGAAACACGATGGAATGTAACTGTGGTTTTTTGGATAGGAGCTTAATATAGATTCTGATAAATGAATATGAGACATCTGTATAGCTTGTTTAAGAACATGTAGAAAAGAAATGGAAAACAGAATGACTTTGACTTCAGTAGTGGCTAAAAGGCTTAGCATGACCCAAGCAAGAGGGTGGGAAGCTCTGAGACCTGGCTATGCTTGGAGTTCCTTGGCCCACGGCTCCGTCATCAACATGGGCCAAACTACTTTTTCTTGAACTTCTATTTCTCAGACTGTGACATGTGTGGCCACTGTGGACGAGGTGAGAGACTGAATGAAACAGGAAGTATAATAAACTGAGAAAGTCCCTAAAAATTAGAAGGCCAAATAAGTCAACCGTAGAATGAAAACAGGCCCACAACGATGGGAAGGAAATGAGCAAATCGTATGTCATTTGAATGTGGACGAACCCACGTCATTGTGACCCGACTGAGTGCGATGTGATTTAAAAGAACAGTTGCAGAAAAGACTTACTGTCCGTGTTTCCTTGAAGTAAAGAACTCCCTTTCCCCTCCGCATTTAAGTTTTGGTTATTTAGGAGAATCTGCTTGTTGTGGTAAACACAGGGGGAGCAGAGAGGGGAGCTGGGGCCCTGGATGCCATGGCTCCGGGGACATCAACTTCTGACCAGCCAACTGCATAATTTTTAAAAGTTATTTCACATCTCTGAATCTCAGTTTCTCATAGACTAAGAGGGTCATCGTACGTGGTTCTCTTTAGTGAAGACTCTGTGCATCTGAGCCTGCATTGTCGGTAGTCTGGTGGGAGCGGTGTGGTCCCTGCCTGGAGTCTTAAAATGGGTCTCTGCACTGATTTGACTGATGCCAAAGGTCCAGTGCTGTCCCCGTGGGCAGAGGGCATGAAGGTGAGGTGGTGGGAACCATTCGCCCCCTGAGGAAGGAGTATTTTAGCACTGCCATTGTTTAGAATTGCCTGCACGTGGCGATAATAGGACGCAGACTCTGTTCGTACTGTTTTTGAATTACTACAGACAAAGTGCTGTCGCTGGTGGCTCTGGGAGGACAGCTGCCACCTCCTGACCCTTGAATGCCCCTGCTGAGGATCTTTGGTTTAAAAGCCCCAAGATAACAATCTCAGAGTCAAGAACACACAGCTTTGCCCCTGTCTCTAGTGTACCCTAACTCAGCTGTCTGTGAAGGAAGAGTTTCAGATGGGGCGCTAAGGCTGTTTGAAGTGCTCAAAAATTTGGAATAGGTGTCTTAGCTCAACTTTTGGAATTTATTACAAATTAAGGTGAGCTATTAAGTAGCTCAGAGGTGGTGACGTATGGAGGACCAGCTCCATGTCAGAGGAAAGGAAATGGTCCCTACCAGCCACTTCATTTTCTTTATCCCCAAAGTATAAATAACACTCAAAATTACTCATGTTTTTTGCAGGCTAGAGATATTTTTGGTTAGGAATTAATTAATGCTTACTCATTGTTTTCTATAACATTTTTTGGGGGTCTCCCCAAGTTTTGTCTGTGCAGTGACTGTGTCAGGGATTCTGTGGGAGCTTAGGGGTGCTGTGATCTGTTCACCTTTGGGTCCAGCTGTGCCCTATCTTCCTGACCCTACAGATATGGCATGGTTCAGGGATGCTCCTCAAATGTGTGGGATAAGCCTCCTCAGTCACCTTGTGAAAGCGTTAATAAAGCCTGCTGAGGGTGGTGCCTGTGGCTCAGTGAGTAGGGCACCGGCCCTATATACCTAGGGTGGCAGGTTCAAACCTAGCCCCAGCCAAACTGCAACAACAACAAAAAAAGCCCAATGGTGGCACGGTTTTAAGGCTTAGGTCTGCCACTCACTAGTCACGTCTCTCTGTTGGCTTCCACTTCCTCCTCTGTGAGGCAAGGTCCACAATGGAGAATAATATTTTCTTTAACATTGGTACCTAATGTTTTTGATTCCCCGGGCTCTGGATCTCTGGAGGCCTCTGATACTTATGGCATTGGACTCTGGCTTCCCAGAACCTCAGTGAGACAGCACTCATGGCATGAGAGGATCAGCCAGCTCCCACCCTCTCCAGTTATACCTGGAATTTCTCTCCCCTTCACTCAGATTTTACATCAGCATTTCACATATTTCCTTATTGGTGATGCCAAATTATCTAGAAAAAGAATATTTTTTCTCTGGGGAACTTGGAAGAACCTCGAGCAAACTACAGCCCGCTTTCTTGTGTCAATCTAGCCACCCGCCTCCCCATGACAACATCTTGGTCAAGGACAGAGCCTATGTACTATGGTGGTCCTGTCAGATTATAACACTGTGCTCTCACTGCACCTTGTCTATGTTTAGATGGGTTTAGACACATGCAAACTCGCCGCTGGGTTACGGTTGCCCTCGGTGTTCAGCACAGAGTGTGCTGTGCGGGTGTGTGGCCGGACCCACAAGTAGGTGTGCAGCGAGTTGGCGGTGCTGTCTGCGACTGTGTGGGTGCACCCCAGGGCCCTCCCTCAATGACAGAGTCACCTCACCTGACCCAAAGACGTGTTTCTCAGGACATTTACCTGTCAGTAAGTGGTGCATGACTGAAGATTTATTGGCACACAGCCATACCCACTGGTTTATTTACGATCTATCGTGCTTTCCAGCCATCCTGGCAGACACGAGTCGTTGACAGACCCACAAAGTCTAAAATATTTACAATTTGGTCCTTCACAGAAAAAATCTGCAAATGTCCTATCCAGGACAATATTTAATTAGGGATTATAGAGGTCCTGTGTGGTTTCTTCCCTCCCCCAGCCTGTAGCCCCTTGGCGTGGGAGACAGTTAGACCTTGGTGAATGCCTTTTATACATGGACCTCGCAACCCCTCCAAGCAATTACTATTTTATTGCCCAATTCCAGTTTTAAGAATCTTTTTTCTTCCTTTGAACTCACGTATTTTCGTTTTTTTCCCCTCCCGTGTATATATAATTAACCTGACCTCTGGAATCATAGGAAATAAATATGGTCCCTGATCAAGCTTGGTGCATCCCAGTTGTTTAGATATTTGGGTTTTTCTCAAGAAAACGTGGTGACTCATTATCTGTTAATAAAATGCTTAGTCTTGCCTCTTGCCTGCCTGGGCTTGGGTCACTAAAGTTTTGGTCACTGGCTGGGTAACCACGTTTCTTTTGTGGGAACTGGTGGACCAGCTGGAGCAGTTTGGGAAGGGTAGACAGAGGCACCAGGGGAGTGAAGCTTTGGGCCTGGTGTGCCCTCCGCAGTGAAGGGCGTCAAAGACTCCTGCTCGGGTGGTGCAGCTCAGGCACAAATGAGAAGGCTCTGCTGGGGAAAAGTCAGGGCTTAAAAATCAGGAAATCAAAGTTGAGACAAGAGAATACAAGCCCCGAAGTGTAGAGCAATATCTAGAGATAGACAGCAGAGATTCTAGGGTTTCTGGTGTAAAGAGCTGGCAGAAATCCAGGTGTTACCACCATTGCTATTTAACTGTAAGACAGTGTGAGCAGAAGTTGAGTCAGCGGCCTTGAGAGCCCTGGGTCTGGGTTCCAATCCCATGTCGAACCCTAGCCTGGGCCAACTTGTTGACATTGGTCCATGAGCTACGGTTTGCCAACCAGTGGTCTGGAGTAATGAGAGCAACGCACTTGGAGTGAACCACAAATTGGCTGATCAACAGAGTGTATTGAACTCTAGGCCAAGGATTTGGGGTGTTTTATAGGGTAATGAGAAGCCACTAAAGGATTCTAAAGACACAAGTTGTATGAAAAAAATAAAAATAAGAAATAAGCCCCAAACCAGAAAGGAAGAACTATTTTTCTGACACTATTAAGGATAGATGGAAATGGGGAGAGAACAGCAATTGATGACGTCATTATAAGTAGATTCTATTAAGGGTTAAAGAATTTATAATTCAAGTGACAGAATATCGTAACATCTCTTCTCAGTGGTTAGTCATGCAATCCTTTCTCTGAGTTCCCGTGTATCAGTTAGGATCTTGGCAGGAAATGGAAGGAACATTTCAATTGGGTAATCTGAGAAGAGATTAGTGGACAGATGAGTTACAAAGTGTGGGGAAATCACCAGCAAGGGTGTGATACCCACAGCTCCATAAGAGTCAACTGTTGGGGTTCCTGAAGGGAGAAGGAACATGGATGGTTTCTGCAATCCAGAAAGAGAGAGTTGAAATGGGAAATGGTAGAACATTTGTTTCATGGTGATGGCATCATCTTCCCAGCCTCACCCTCGGCATCCCCGGGGGCTCCTGTAGGAAGAGAAGAGGATGTCAAGTCACAAGAAGTGAAAGGGCAGGTGTGCACTTGATTTAATAGGGGTGTCCAACCTGTGGCCCACGGGCCACATGCAGATTATTGGAAGCCTGTTTTGCTCATCTGTTGGTGCCAGATATTGCAGAAAGTATGCATGGACCAGATTGGACACCCCCGGTAATATGTCTGGTTCCACCACCTGGAGCACAAAGCAGGATGGGGAAAGGTAAAGAGTGTTCCTGGAAGGAAAACTGAGACTGCCCAGTCTCGTGATGTGCTAAGGATGGAGGTCAGTGTCCTTGAAAAGCAACAAGGCAGGGATACTTACAGCTTCCCAAACACCCCCATACTCCCCAGATTCCTTGTGCCAGGTGACTCATGGTGCCAGGTCTGCCCTGTGCTGGGACTAGAAGTGGAATGTATCACTTCTTGGTCATAGCATTTTGGGGTTTTTTTTGAGACAAAGTCTCACTTTGTTACCCTGGGTATAGTGTTGTGGTATCATCATAGCTCACAGCAACCTAAAACTCCTGGACTCAAGCAATCCTCTTGCCTCAGCCTCCCAGTAGCTATGACTACAGGCACCCACCACAATGCATGGCTAGATTTTCTATTTTTTCGTTTTTTTAAAAATAGAGTTGGAGTTTTGCTCTTGCTGCTCAGGCTGGTCTCAAATTCCTGAGCTCAGGTGATTCACCTGCCTCAGCCTCCCAGAGTGCAGGAATTATATGCAGGAGCCACCTTGCCCAGCCCTCGGTTGCAGCATTAAAGAGACAGCACCTGAATGGGTGGTTTTCTCTTGCTTTGCTGTGGAAAACTGGGGCCAGATGCGGCTGGAGGAGAAAACTAGAGAAATGAGTTGGAACCTCGCAGAGGAGCTTGTCTGGAGAGCTTTTGGGCCTGCAGCAGACTCTGCATACATGAAAAATAAAACTTTGTTATTGTTGTTATACCACAGAGATTTTGAGCTTAATTTCTTCCTGCAGCAGAGCCCAGTCATCCTGACTCATATGGTAGGTGGGACATGTCCAGACTCAAGCACTGAACTCTTAAAAATGTAACTGGCCAGTATGATTTTGCTGAAGAAGGGTTTTCCAGTGTTGAGGCTGTGTGACGCGTTCAAGAAAGAATAACAGCTGCCCGCTAGCTGGACGTCCTCTTTCCATAGAGCCGTGCTAGGGCTACACTGATCCCGGCGTCTGTGTCACCCAATGTATTTGATTATATTATTCATAGGTGTGCTTATTCCCCACATTTCACTTCCTAAGACTCCCCTTTCAGAAGTCAGGTAATTCTCCAGGATCACCGTCCCTTGGAAGGTAGAGATCAGTTGAATCACCCGCTATGACCTGGAACTGAGGTTATAAGCATGAAATTACGGACTCTCCCTGTGGACTGTGGGAAGAGCTGGACTTCACAGTCACACATCCCTGTGTTCAGTTTCACTCCCATCACTTGGGAGCAACGTGACCTTATTATTGCTTTCACTCTGCTGAGCTGTATTTGTTTTCATCTGTCTAATGATAATACCTTCTGAAATGTGTTATTAGAGGTATTTTCAGAACAGTATATGTTAGGAACGTGGTACAGGTGGCTGCCTGTTACAGAGCAGGGACTAAATGATTCCTGGTCTTCCTTATTTTTTTTGGGAGGACTCAGCTAAGCTCAGAGCCGATTGAATTTGCGCTGACCAGAACATAGCATCCTCAAATCTTCATTTTCTTTTTGGTTATGCTGGATGAGCTTGCTGCTTACAGAAATTTGCAGGATTTGGCAAAGATCAAAATGGGTATTTTTCTTCATTATTTCATAAAGAATAATGTTCAATTAAAAGTGCAGGATATTGTTTTGGTGAGGAAGTTTGGAGAAATAACTCACAGATTAGCCTAAGAGTGAAAAGATGCGTTTGGTGGCCCTGTATCTCATCATTTTTAGACACATGGCCCTGGCTGAAACTTTTGTTTCTGCCAGGGCCTTGTATCCTGGTTACTAAAGAGGGAATATGCTTGCTCAGCTTGTCTTCTCTCCAGGCCATTGTGTGGTAAAGAGAACAGGGGTGAAAGGACACGGAGGATGTCACTTCAAGTTCAAGCCACTCTTTCCACGTCCAGCTGTGCACTGTGTTTGAGTCAGTGTTGCCAAGTGAGCCCAGTGGATGGATAAATAGAAAGCAAATAGAGAGACGTGGAAAGGAGGCTCAGGTCACTGTCAGTTTCTCCTGAGGACAGAAAAGTGAGCACTGAGGTTCACAAGCCCTAAATATTGTGGTCACATCAGCTTGGCTGGGTTAGTGATTAGAGCTATGCAAGTTTCACACCACAAAGAAGGGAAACACGCTTGGGCCTTCTTAGCACACCTGTGACTAGGATCTAACCCGCGCGCTTTAGTTTAGACCTACAACCTATGCACTCAAGAACTTACACACATTCTTCTCCCAAACGAGCCCTAAGTGTATCTATAGTTGTGTTCTGAAAACTCAAGAGTGAGGGCAGATCTTTCCAGCTTCTTGGGCTCCACCCACAGCTGGAGTCAGGCCTCACAAGCAGAGGTAACCTGCTTCCCGTGGGTGTGGGCAATGTTTCCAGTCGGGGTAGAGATTCAGGCACGTGGCTGATTTAACATTCTGCCATGGCTCTGTCCTAAGTGCACTTAACATGGCAAACTGCTCTCACCTCGGATCCCAAGATAATGGCAGGGTTTGCCTCTTCCCCAGAGCAACCTCTGGCCTATAGAGCTGAAAATTCTGTGCTAATAAAGGCAGCTTATTTCTAAGAGCATTGTTCTTGCTGGCAGATTGGCTGCAAAATTATTGCTCCCTACCTCACTCCCCTAAATTGGCTACTTACGAGAGTACCTGCGGGTGTGGGATGTGTTCATGGGTACCATGACTGGAAGTAGAATATGAATCACTCAAGTCAGGCAAGATGCACACTCTTTCATGCTGTTGACAGCTCCTCTTGTGTAAGCTGGGAGAGCTCCAACATTGGATTTCACCATAGCTCCGGGGTATTTACAGGGAAAAGTAACCTACACTGTGTCTTTCTTATATCCTAAAACCTCGAAGAACAACAGGCAAATTCCAGTTTCTCTTTCTCTAGGGTAATATAATTGGCTGTTAGCTTAGACAAGATCCTGTGACTTGATTCTGGGGATCTTCATCCCCAAGTGTGGATTCAGCCTGCATCTCTGACACCAAATGCAAGTTGAAAGAATTTCAAGCATCTTCATGGAGAAACAGATTGAGATTCGTTTATTCATAGGCATGGATGTCCTTAATGAAAACACATCTTCAGTGGAGACCATAGAAACCATTATTCTTGATCATGTAATGGTAACGTCAATGTAAATATATATAAAAAATTCTTCCCAGGGTCCAAATTCACCTTTGGTTTTATTGGTTTTGACAAGACAGGTAGACACATGTTTGTCTTTTAGAGAAGACTTAAAACCGAACATGGGTCTATGGATTGATGAACTTGGTTAGATTATGAGGGGACAGGGATGGGGCAAGTTATTCTACGCTGACCCCCTGTTCTCGCTCATGGAGCCTCTGCACCCAGCAGAGAGGAGGAGTGAAGCTTGCAGAGCGAGGGTGTGGGCATGCTGGTCAGCTTTATAGCTGATAAACACATTTTAGAAATTTCATCTACATATTATAAAAAACAAAATAATCCTAATTTCCACTTATACCTTTTAACCCAGTTTAAAATATTCTTATAATTGTGTGAGCCCCCTTAACCTACTGAATGCTGGTGCTGAGGATGATGATGGGAGGTCTCTGGTTTTCCCACACTCTCTGCCCCCAGGATGTGGTTGCTGGAGGTTTCATTCCCCACCATAGATCTCCAACTGCTGAGTGATTTTAGCTAAGGCTTTTGATCTCACAATGGGTCTGAAAAATAAGACCAGTGAAACCAATCTAAATCTGAGTGTTAGGTCCTGAGAAATAGCTAATTCAACAATTCCTCTCACAGACAGGGCTGAGGGGAGGCGGTTTTGTCATGTACTAACCTAGGGAATGGGGAATGTATAGATGAGGACAGGAAAGGGTAAAAAGATGAAATAAAATAGTGAATTAAACCCTTTTTAATTTTACACCTTCAGGAGTTTAATTTGAGAAGGAGAAAAAGACACAAGTCATTGTCTTTGATAGGGACCAGCAAGAGATGAAAAGAACCAGTGTGTGGTGAGTCTCTGTAGATGAGAAGAAGCAAGTTCAGGTCGCTGTGGTAACACTCTGTTTGGCTCCGTGTTTATCTCCCCACCCATCCCTCTATCTACACAGAACCACCAGAGAAAAACCACTGCGTAGTCATCATGTTACCCCAAATATATCACAGAGGGCTGACCTGAAAATTAAAATGGAAATTAAGCTCAGAGAGCTCTCTCTGCCCGTGTTGAGTCCTGACCCGTCTCAAGCGCACACACAGAATTCTTTGATTTGGAGTCCTCGCTCAGAAGGGCCTTCCTCTTTAATCTGTCAACCAGGTTGAGCAATTCTTAGAAAAGATTCCTGAGATAAAAAGGACTAGTTTTTTAAAGAAAATATCAAATACACGATCTAATAATCACTTTGAAGTTTAGGACAGCACCTAAAATTCTTCTGCCGAGACTGAAAAGGTGTTTCACTGCAGGGTTGAGGCTGACAACTCTGCCCCTGTTTGACAGACAGGGTGTGAAGATGGGAGGTGCAAGCCCCACATGTCCAAAGCTGGACAATTCAGAGCTGAGCGGGGGAACATACCTCAAGGCCTTTGAGGTTCAGTTCTGTGACTGTGTGACCTCAAAACCTTCATAATTCTGAATTTTGAAGCCATCCTCATAAGGGGAGACCCTAATCTCATTCTGAATGCTTTGACACTCTTGCTGACAAGAGCACGTTAGCTTAATTTATCCACTGGTGTGTTTTCCTGGGTAGAATTCAAAGCTTCTGCAATGATCCAAAGAGACTATGTGTCTAATTTGTCATGACTCTACAAGGCATTATTCCTTCCACAGATATCATGAAAGGCCAGACTGTAGCTGTGGCCTAAGCCATGGAGTATAAATCAGGGATAAGCGACACCTTCAGGGAACTTAGAGCTCGCCTTATTTTTCTTCAGGTAAAAGTTGCTGCAATTTCTGTTTCGGGTCAGTTTCCTCTCCCTCTCCCAGGATTACGACCACTGCTGTGCTAACGGTGCTTCAGTCTCTTTCGGGATCTTGAAATCTTTCCTAGACTAGGCTAAGATGCTCACATCTGCTTTGTACACGCTGACATGTGTCCCGAGCTCAAACTCTCCTGGGACAGTCCACATCAACCAAATCCTCCTTATAACTTTTCTCTCTCCTGATAGCACAATATTCTTCCAGCCTCTGGTTGGGCACTGTCCCCTCCCACGGACCCTCCTGTGTGTGTGGCCACAGGGCTCTGATTCTGCACACGTCCCCGTCAGTTGTCTCACACGGTCACTGCCATCTCACCCTGCTGACATGTCCCTATCTCTCGCCTGCTCTGTGACAGTCACACAGCCGTGTCTGATCCTTCTCTCCCTTCCACCTTAAATTCACTGCCCACCGGTCCCCCCACAGCACAGTCTCATAGCCTCGTTCTCTTGCTCAAATGTCTCCATTTGTTCCCATCTGTCTACACATAAACCCCAAATTACGCCATATTCATCTTCTGGCCATAATCTACCAGTTTTGTCCTTACCACTCATGATTCCACCCCTACATACATCACAACTACTAACCTAGAAAATGGCTCTCTACAAAATATGCGCTCCGCTGGGTGGCCCGAATGTGTCCCCGCCCCCAGCACATTCTGTTTAACTTTCCTTTCCAGGTCCCAGTTTCAGCACTGGGTTTTTCAGGAAGCCTGTGACAGGCCTCTGGTGACCGGGGGCTCAGCAGCCCTCACCACGTTCTCCCTTAGAAACATGTTCCATGCATTCACTTTATGTAAGGACTCTGCGTCCCTGGTTCACGTTGTCATGTGTCCATCTCTATTTTTCACACAGCATCCTCCCAAAGTATTTGATGGATTAAGAAAACAAAAGAGAGAAGGAGTTAATTAAGGGCAGCTCCTAAGTGAAGGGTAATAAAATACCCAGCAACTCTGAAGTTGCAGCTTCTGGGTTCAGATTCAGGCTTTGCCTCATAGCGGCTTGTGACTTTAGGATCTTTCTTCTGCAAACCGATGGAGGGGGTCAGGGACTTGTGAAAACAAATCATCCCTGACCCTCCACATTGGTACGAAACTATTAACCTCCTATCATTACTCATAAAGCAAAGATAGTACTGGTATCTAGCAATCATGACTATTGTTGCTATTACAGGTGTGAAAGAGGAGTTCTGTGCAAACTGGAGTCACTGAAAGAAACTTCCAGAAAAGGAGGGGCAGGAGGTTGGCTTGCAGGTGATGGACCAGAGGAGAGGACGTATTATATTTTGTTTTCTCAAGATGTCAGAGTCATCTTCAGAATAGAGTTATCTCTTACCGCCCATATAGACGATACCTCTTTGCACCCCCTAAGTCTTGTGTTAACTAGAACAATAAAGCTTTTGGATCCTTGTTCTCTGTAGGCACTTTTCTCTTCCCTGTGGCTGGCCTGCATTGTGAGGGAGGCTGTGAAGGCTGGGTTCAGGGCCACTGCCCATGTCTCTGCTCTCAGCCTGGGCTCAGCTCAGGAAACATCTGCAGGGGGCTTTGCAGCAACTCTCAGGCTTGGACAGCCAGACCTTGGAGCAGCTGCTGGCCCACCTCCTGCAGAGTGTGTGTGGGGAGGCCCAGGAAGGAGAACTTGGGGCTGGGCTTGTCACCTGGGGAGCAGAGGATTCAGATGACGTGATCCCATTGTCTAAAGGACGGCCATCCCTTGTTTTGTCTTTTTTAGTAACACAAATAAAGCCTCTTGTTTCTACAGTAATTAATGCCTGAGCCGCCAGGGCCCAGCTTGATGGTCCCACCTGGACTCAACGCCTGGGCTCTCAGCCTACGAGGTTATAGAGCAAGTGGGAGACTAATTATTTACACAGCTCCAGCCTAATAAATAGCTTTGGGTAGGGAACTTCCTGGAGCTGGCTAGGGGAACGCCCCACCCATGCAGCTTGATTGTGGTTATTCTGAAATGCACTTCTGTGACTCCCAAAGGGGAAGGCCAGGTGGTGGACCAGGTTGTCCTCGAAGGCCACGCACAGCTCCCTCACCAGGCACCTGAACATTCGCAGGTCCTTGCCCAGAGAGGGGGGTATCTGAGAGCTGACCTCAGAGTGTGGGTTCCCTGCACCTGCTGTGCCCTCTTCCTTCCCAGCCTTTGTCATTCTCTGGGCGAGTAGGTTCAGCTCAGGTTGGAGGTGAGGAAAGACTTTGGACAGTTTCTGTGCTCAGGAAATGAACCCTTTGTCCCCACCTTCCCATGTGCTTGGAGCACAGAGGGCAGGTGTTCTCCTGTAGACCTTGGACGCCACTAGCTTTTTTTTGGGACCTGAAGGGTGGAACAAAGCTCTGTTTTCTGAGATGTTTTACTTTAACGATGCCAAATACTGAAGTGTATTTCTTAAAGGGGAGAAAGCTAAGTTTGGACGTGGGTGGCTTTATTGGTGAGTCCGTAGATGACTAGGGGATTAGAGAAATGAAGTCTGAACTAATGGTACTTAATTTCTAAATGCTCGCCTAGACTTATAACTTCACTTTCTTCTCCACATAGATCTTCTTTCATGGGGGACCTCTGCGGTCAGCTTGTTTCTTTGATATGGAAATGCACGCATTGATCCCTGCTGGAGGACCGGAGCCCCTGGGACCTGCAGCTGGGGAGCCAGTCTCAGGTTGAAAGAGGGGGCTTCGTTCATCTGGTCTCTGTTTCTACTTCCTTCCTCCACACTTCTGTCTCAAGTTTTATTTCTCCTCTGGTGTTCTCTTTCCTATCTCACATTCTTCCAGTGCTTAGGGAAATCTCTTTTTATTTTTCCCAAAGCAAAATAAACGAAGCCGTAATACAGGTTGTCCTGCTCCTAAAAAATACATGTGGAAGTAAAACGCGAAACATCTTAAAACTGAAGAGCAATCTGGGAGTTAGGGGCTCTGTGTCCTGCCCATGAATAATTCAGAGTGATGGGTAGATTCTGTCTGCTTTCTGAGGGGCACTGGGCTGGGTTTCAGGCAACGGAGCTGAGACCTAGGACCCTCCATCAGCAGGGTCACCAGGGGTGCACCGCTGCTTGTCCTCAGGCTGAGATATCACACACCTGCATTTGGAGGCTTTTACATAGTGAGGCTAAAGGTTGTTTTTCAAAGTAGAGTATTCATCCTGGGAGACTACATACTTAATCCACCGGTGGGATTCTAAACCGATCTAGGGTTTTATTTCTTGGAATAAAACTGCAGGCAAGGGCTTACAGACATGGTGCCCCCATAAGCCACATGTTTTTCAAGATCCTAAACAAAATTTGAAACTAGGAAAAGAAAAAGAAAAGACTGGTCCCAAACATAAAAATAAAGCTATAAACTAAAATTTTAATGTGCTTACTTTCTTAATCATCATGTCGAATCACCTACAGCAATTCAAAACAGGTTATCTTTTTTCTTTTTTTCTAGTTTTATTGAGGTATAACTGATAAATAAAAGTTGAATTTACTTACTTGGGTACAGCGTGATGTTTTGATAAATGTGGAAATTATGAAATGATTACCACAAACAGTGAATTCACTTATCCATCACCCCACACAGCTATCTTTTCTGCTTGTGGTGAGAGCACTTAAGATCTAGTCTTAAGATCTAAATTTCGAGGCTATAATACACTGTTATAGTCACCATCGTATAGGATACATCTCTAGAAGTTGTTCATCTTACAATGGAAAGTTTGTACCCTTGGACCAATACCTCCCACTTTCCCCTTTCCTCTACCTCCTGGCAACTACTGTTCTAATTCTGCTCTCCACTGTTAGGAATTTGACTTTTTAAGATCCTACATCTGAGATCATTTCTCTTTCTATCTTATTTCACTTAGCATAATGTGTGTAAGTTTTTTTTTATTTTTGGCAGTTTTTGGCTGGGGCTGGGTTTGAATCTGCTACCTCCAGCATATGGGGCCAGCACCCTACTCCTTTGAACCACAGGCACCACCCAATGTGTGCAGGTTTTTTACCCATGTTACCAATGGTAGGACTTCCTCTTTATGGCTGAGTAATGTCCCATTGGGATATTTCCAAGTGGCATTGCTGGCCCGTTTGGCATAGTTCTGTACTCAAAAAAAAGGTACCGAACTACCAATTTACGTTCCCACCAATAGTGTGCAAAGGTTCCCTCTTCTCCCCGTCCTCACCAACACTTGTTCTCTCTTGTCTTTTTGATAATAGTCATCCTATTAGGTGTGAGGGGATATCTCCCTGAGGTTTTAATGCTAATTTTTCAAATACTTAGTGAAGTTGAGCACTCATTCATATACTTAACTGTTGGCCATTGGCAGAGATTATCTATGAGTGATATAGAAACCTCAACAAAATTTAAATGTAAGACATAGGTATGATATTATATGTTTAATGTATTATGATGTGTAGGCTCAACAGTGACAATGCTTGAGTTCTAGGATGGTTCTAGACGGCCCTGCTAATTTATGAGCTACTGTTTCATAGTCTTGTAGAGGAATAGAGAATGTTATGGGTGGAAACTCAGGTCCCAGATTAGACCCGGATTTCAATCTGGAATCTTTATATCACCTGGGACAAATTCTTCTGCATCTCAGATCCTTTTCACATCAATAAAGTAGGGGAAAAAATTACGTTAACCTCACAGGGTATTTTCCAAAAGAAGAAAAGTCATTTCATGTAGTCCTTGGTGTACAGAAAGCACTCAGTGAATTTTTGATTATAGTTATTGCTCTTTCTTTGGCTCCAAATTGTGCTGCACCACTGTTCTTAGCATTCTTCATACTAGGCCCTCCCTGGGATTGAGGCTGCCTCTAGATATCAAATTTGTATATAAAATAAATGAAACCAAACTACTGTAGGGAAATTGGGGACAATATGCATTTCAGGCTTTGAAGGAAATTTAGATGATACCATGATGTACTTCTGTAATGTGAGCACTACCAACCAAATACAGAATGCCTCCTGGAGTCTTTGGCTTAGAAAGTGATACTCCATAGCAAAGAGAACCACATTTCTCTCTGCATGGAAATGCCGTTTGGAATGACAGGAGGCATTTCCATAGCGTCTAAATGTCCTCCTTAGGCCCCCAGATCTACTATACTTTTTCACAGTCTTCCTGTACTCTCCTGATCACCAGGACTCTCTGCCTTACTTTCTAAAAGATAATAGTACCACACCGAGGCGTCTTTTGGTTTTTAGTGCCTTGTTATGTGTTGCATATGTGTCTGTCATAGGCAAACTCAGTACATGCAGTATTCACTATTTTAAATGTACATGTCCCACTTCCTCTACCTTTCTGTTTCTCTGGCTGGTTTTCAACTTGTCTGTGAACAAATTAAGGACAGGCTATATATTTATCTCTATTTTTGAAAACCAGGCACTGAGCCTAGGAGAGAGTAAATGCTCATTAAGTGTGAGTGGAATGAATGAGTGAGTGAGTTAACAGAAAGCTCAAGTCGCCAAAAATTCTATGACTTATACCAGATTCTTCCATTTTTTGAACTTGCCCAGCTCATGGAGCCACAGCCAACAGTAGATAATTAAATCTGTTCTGCCATCAGGATGCCCTGGAGCTTCATCTCCCCACATTCTCTCTTTCCTGCCACATGTGAGTTCAACCTGTGTTCTAACATATGGTGATTTTCGGTGGAGTGCAGACTGAGGATTCAGTTCTGTTCCCAAATCTTGGCTCTTTTCTTACTGTCCATATAATCTCAGGAAAGGAATAAGAATGAAATGGCCAGTCCATAGCAGTGCTGGCTATTATAGTGTCAGCTGCTCAGGACTGGGCTCTTCTTGTACCACTGCATCTACAGTGCCCGGACTACTGCCTGACTCACCCATGTCATTCATACTTGCTGTTGGAAATGCTGCTGCCGATGGCGTCAGGTGGGAAGTTCAGCCTCTGATATGATCAGGCACCTTCCAAATACACACACTCAGCTGGACGCGTCCATAGCTTCCTGACCACCAGTCTTCCTCCCTCCAACTCACTTTTCACTTAAGAATCAGGGCATCTCTTCACTGCGAGCATAAGCCCACCATTTCCTTTATTAAGTCTTTAATGGCTCTCTAATCCCTTGAGGGTAAAGGCCATGCTCTCTGGCATGGCACGTAAGGCCTCTGGTGACCTTGGCTCTGCCCCTGGAGCCAGCCAGGCTCTCCCCACAGCCTGAGACCTCTCTGTCCTCTGCCCCTGTGGCTGCCCCATCCGCTAAGTCTGCCCAGTTCTTAGCCTGTACTCCCAGGTCATCATTACAAACTGGCCTCTGATGTAGCGTCTGTGAAGACGTTCTCGATGATGTCCTTGTCCATCCTGACAAAGTGCATCTTTATTTTGTGTGTGTGTATATTTTTTGATACATTCCTGCACTGGGCTGCCTATTTTTATTGTGTCTATTACCCCACTGAACTGTAAACTATGGTGTAGTTACTGTTTAGGCAATTAACCGGCCACAGAGTTCAGTGCCTGGTGGAAAGTGTGTCTACGAATAAGCGTAGATTGAACCTGAGTATGTCTCTCTGTTGAGTGAATGAATGAAGTGATGAGTGAATGAATGAATGCTCTTATGCGCCAGGTACTGTGCCCACCCAGTTTGCCTTGAGTGGCCTTTGCGTGACGACACCAGGCTGTGCACATGTGTGGGATTAACAGGGGCTGTTTGGTGATGGTGCTGTCCTTATTTGCATGATCCTCTCCCCTTTTTATCATTTGTTTCTGTGCTCCACAGCTGTGGCCTTGTGGGGAGGTAAGAGGCAGGACAGAGAGGAAACTGCACCCAGAGGGTAGCTGGTGACAGCACTCTGCCTGCTCTCCCCACCTGAGGGGTGTGTCTGCTGGGGTGGAGAGCTCAGTCCTGCTGTTTTATTCTTTCAAAGCCAGTCCGAGAAATGGGGATGTCATCATCTCTGTGGCTCAGAGGTCTCCCAGGCACAGCGATGTCACTGAGATGGACAGGGGAGCTTGGTGCAGGTTCAGGAAGCTACCCGCATCTTTGGGGACTCTGCTCATTTATAAAAGGAAGACTTGTCTGGCCCCTGGAACTCAACATTCCAGAGTTACATGATGACGATGGTGCTGATAAGGATGGTCATGGAGGAGCAGTGGCCTGAGGGTGGGGTCAGGGTGACTTCAGGTCGTTCAGCCAAGCCTTTGCCTCCTGTGGCATAAAATCAAACAGGGCACATTTGCTAATGTGCTTTATCTTGCCCATCAGCTCTGGGAACTAATCCCACCTGGTGATTGCAGTTGCCTCCCCCCATCTAAGGAGACATAATCCCAGGAGCAGCTGCCCTCTGACCTGCTGGCCGCCTGTGCATTACTCAGCCTGTCACGGTCCTGAGCCGGGCCTGCTGCCTGTTAAGGCCCGGCAGTCAGGAGCCGCAGTGGGACTGGGAATGAAGCAGGAGGCGCTGGGAGAGAAGGCAGGGTGGGGGACTCTGGGCCTGGGGGGACGGTGCAGCTCAGGCCAAATGCACAGACAGTGCAGCCCACAGAAGTATGACTGTGTCAAGGACAGACAGGGTGGCCGGTGGCCTGGGGAGGAGAGATAGCTCAAGCTATCCTCTGGCTATGGGTACCTGGCTGCTAGGGAAAGATCACGGCTTTGCCAAACCAAACAACCAAGGCATGGCGCAGCCCCAGCTGCCACGTTGCTGGTCCCTGTCACCTTTGCTTGTGTTTCCCATTCAAGGCAGAATCTGAGTATAATAATGAACACAGGGTGTTGCCAGAATCTCGGGTGCTGACAGGGCCAGCAGTGGGAGAGATCAGACATCATAGCCAGCCTGGGCTGGGGCCTGACTTAACAAGGAGCCTTGAGAGCTCTTCTCCAACAGCTGTCGGGTCCTGGGACTCAGCAATGGACCCTTCTAAATAGGCCTTAGGTCTCCTCATTTTGTGGCTTTACCTCTCTCACCACGCTCCTGGGAGAGCAGCTGAATGGGGAAAGATGGGGGATTTGGAAGCTGGGCGGGAGAAGGGATGTAGGCAGCCTCAAGACGGAAAATGATCCAAGCCACATGCAACCCACCCACCACCATCTTAGGCAGGAACTGGGCTTTGCAGCTGGCTCATAACCTTTTTTTTTTCTTTTGAGACAGAGTCTCACTTTCTTGCTCAGAGAGTGCCATGATGTCATAGCTCACAGCAACCTCAAACTCTTGGGCTCAAGCTATCCTCTTGCTTCAGCTTCCCAAGTAGTTGGAACTACAGGTATACACCACAATGCCTGGCTGGTTTTTTTTTTTTTTTCCCTGCAGTTTTTGGCCGGGGCTGGGTTTGAACTCACTACCTCTGGGATATGGGGCTGGTGCCCTACTCTTTTGAGCCACAGGCGCTGCCCAATGCCCAGCTTGTTTTTTAGAGATGGAGTCTTGCTCTTGCTCAGGCTGATCTCCATCTCGTGAGCTCAAGCAATCCACCTGCCTGGGCCTCCCAGTGTGCTGGGATTACAGGTGTGAGCCTCTGTGCCTGGCCCCTGGCTCATGATCTTAAGCAAATTTCTTAATCACTCTACCTGAGCCTTGGTTCTTTCATGTTGAGTGTTAGAAATGGAAGGAGCTCCCTATCAGATGAGGTCTGACAGCAAACAACTGAAAACTTGGAAGATTGCTGTCCCTGATGCACAAGCCTCTACTCTGTGCATTCAGCCCTGTGTGTGATTTAATGTGTGACCCTGAAAAGGGTGAAGGGAAAGGAAGAGAAATCATGGAAAACACAGAAATCCCACATTTCTGCGAAGGACATGTGTGCCCCTGACGTCTGCCCATGAGGGCAAGGCTTTTGGCCTAAATGATGACAGTCCTGGTGGCTCACGGCCTCAGACACAAACTTCAGAGAGAGTCAGCTGGGGGCTGGGGACTGTGCTGGGTAGCCAGCAGGTCTGCACAGTGAGAGGCACAGGCTGCCTGTTTGTCTCTCCAGCACCAGCTCCTTGGCTCTGCCTCTGAGCACCAGTCACTCAGCCCAGAGCTGAGGCGCCCGTGGCGGGTTCATCCCACTGGCAGAATCCTTCGTTCTTTGTCCTGTTTCACCTGGGGCAAACACTGGGCTGGAGGACTGCTCACCGCGGCCACACTGGGATTAAGTCGGAGCTGGTGGGCTCGGCTCGAGGCGTGGCCAGAGAGATGCTTGCAGAGTCGGTAAACAGGACATGGAGGAAGTTGGGAGCTGGGCTGGGGCCGTGAGCAAGCCCCTCCCGCATTGTCAGGAAACGTGGGAGCTGAGGGCCGCAGAGCACACAATGATGGAGCGGGAAGTGGCCTTTATAAATACCCAGGGGTCAGGGCCAGATCCGGCAAACAATGGGGGAAATGAGGATGGCGGGCGGTGGGCGTGTGAGTTGGGGGACAGCCAGGATGGGTCCGTCAATGACAATAACTGAGCAGACGGTTGGGGGCTGCAGAGGGAGGCCTGGGGGGTGTACAGACACTGAACAATAGAAGCTGCTGGGTGACTCAGTAGCCGTGACAGAGGGCAGCAGGGCCTGTAAATAGTCCACGCATGTCCCATTGTCCCCTTGTTCCTTCCAGAGCCTCTCCTGGCCTCTACGTGTCAAAGATCTCTGTTTGCTTCTCTAACCGGAAGGCAGCCGAGTGTTGAGAGGATGCCATTCCTCACTAGTGGTGGAGAGTGGGCCACGCGGCCACATCTTCTGCTTGTGTTCAGCTTGGAAACACCAGAGGAAGGGACGGGGGTGTGTGTAGGGCGGCAGGCAGTGCTCCCAGAGCGGAACCTGGATTTAACCTCCCTGCATCTATTTGGTGTGTGGTTGAGAATGGAAGGTCAGGATATAACCCCTCACTGCCTGGGGAGATGCATCTTTGGGTCTAGAATATAACTTTGCAAGAGAGATTGAATATTTGGAAAGCCGCGGAATAGGCCATAAACCAAAGTAGGACTCTGTCACTTGTTTAGCATAAATTAGTACTCGCTGGTCAAGCCGGCGAGTGAGTGGCTCCTTGCAAAGCTGCCTAAATGACCTGGATTCTTCTTTTCATAGTTCTTCCCATGATTAGCTGTGAATGGGGCAGACCCCTGACAATCTTTAGCTTAATTTCTGCTCACCACATGATGTTGTCTTTGAGGGACTCTGAGGTGCTAACCTTAGAGAAACAGAGATTTTAGGTTTTCCGGCTTTGCCCAGCCATTCTCTGCAGAGCCTTGGAGGTGTGCCTTTGACTGAGTCGGAGCACACATTCCATTTGTTCGTAGAGCACGTGTGATTGCACAGAAATCAAAGAAAGAAAAAGAAGAGAAATTATCATCAAATGTCTTTTTTTTTGCAGTTTTTGACCGGGGCTGGGTTTGAACCTGCCACCCCCAGTATATGGGGCCAGTGCCCTACTCCTTTGAGCCACAGCTGCCACCCCAAATGTCATTTTTAATCTTACCAGGTGTTCATAAGTAACAGAGTGATTTCTGTGTACAGAAACATTTGAACCATGTGATATGCCTCATGCAGAAACTGTAAACTCCCCAAACTGAGTGTTCCCTGGATCAGTTGTCATCAGCTTCATCACCAATATGATTACATGTTTAATTAGGTAAGCAATCATTGAGTGGCTGTTCCTTTTCTAAAACATAGGCTTTAGGAAGGTTGGGCCTGTGTCCCTCCTGTTAATGTGACTTTCCTGGTGCTCAGCGTGGTGGTCCCTTAGTACACATTGAATGAGTGGCCGGGAGACAGTGCTCTTTGCGCCCCGCTTTCCGTGTGCTGTCTATGCAAAGAGGCAGCCTGACGCTGTGAGCGACCAAAGGCCTGTGCACAGTGCAGGGGCCTAAGGGAAGTCCTCTAGGCTGCAGGTGGCTTGATGACAGTCATGTCTTCAGGTGCCCTCCGAGGCTGCAGGGCTCGCTGGGCCCCGTGTGTCTCTGAGGGAGGGGATTGTCCATCCCACCGCAGGCGTAGAAGGATTCTCTCCATTGGAGTCCCTTTGAGTGAAATGAAATATACGTAAAACTCAAATGGAGGTTCTATATTTATATCTGTTTTCATACTTACTATTTGAAATATACATGTAAAAGACATAACCTTTGACTTTCAATGTGCAAAGATAACCAGTGAGTAAATTCTCAGCTTGCTAAGGGGACTCTCACTCCAACCTTGACCTTCATATGCTACAGGAGAACATATAACCAGGCACATACATACTTTCTAGCAAGCAATTTTGTGTTAAGGTTTATCAAAAGCCTTACACGGTTTATATTTTTCAATCTAGCAATTTTATATTGGCAATTAATGAAAATGTAGACAAAAATTTATAGCCAAAAAAACTTACAGCTTTATAGAAATAATTTTAAAAGTAGAAAATAAGTTTTCTAATAATGGAATATTTAATTAATTTAGTGCTACAAATGATAGAACATTATGATAGCACTGATTCAATTTTTTTTTTTTTTTTTGCCTTGGTGTCACAGCTCACAGCAATCCCCAGCTCTTGGGCTTAGGTGATTCTCTTGCCTCAGCCTCCTGAGTAGCTGGGACTATAGGCGCCCACCACAATGCCTGGCTATTTTTTGTTGTTGTTACAGTTTGGCCGGGGCTGGGTTTGAACCTGCCACCCTCTGTATATGGGGCCAGTGCCCTAATCACTAAGCCACAGGCACTGCCCATTAAAATTACTTTTAGATATAAGTCAGAACAGTGACTATTACCTGACAAAATAAACGTGAGATATAAAATCATGTATAGAATATATTCTCCAATATGAATAAATACATACAAATCTAAAAAAGACTGAAAACAATGTTGAAAATATTAGTGATTTTTTTCAGGTTTTGAGATGGTAGTTTCTTATTTCCTTCTTGATAAGTTTTTCTAAATAAAATTTTAAGATATTACAATATAATGAATGATACTTTGTAATCAGTTTTTAAAAAGCTACTTTAAACTTTGGGTTGATAAGTGCAGTTTTGAAATTCTACATTTTGATTTCTCTCTTTCTTTTTTAAAATTTTTTTAGAGACAGAGTCTCACTTTGTTGCCCTTGATAGAGTGCTGTGGTGTCACAGCTCACAGCAAACTCCAGCTTTTGGGCTTAGGTGATTCTCTTGCCTCAGCCTCCCAAGTAGCTGAGACTACAGGTACCCGCCACAACACCCGGCTATTTTTTGTTGCAGTTTGGCTGGGGCTGGGTTTGAACCCGCCACCCTTGGTATATGGGGCCAGCACCCTACCCCGTGAGCCACAGGCGCTGCCCAGGTTTCTCTATCAATCTTTGGAAGGAATAAAGATGCAGGAATGAGTCTCTTCAAAAAGAAAAAGTGTGGGAAGAGAGAGGCAGAGAGAGGTGCAATTGTGTAGAAGGAAATATTCTTTCAGTTTTGAAAAAAATCATGAGAAGGTCACAACTATAATATACAAAGACATTTTAAATACTCCTATTTTTTTTTCTTTGACTTCTGATAAGCCATTGAAGGAAAAAACAAGACATTAACAAGAATGGTCATGGGGAACATGGTGAATGCCTTTAGTGGGGACCAGGGGAGTCCATGACTGCTGGCACTGAAGTGTCCATGGGCACAGTGGCAGGCACTGTAATGGTTTGTGATGTTAGCCAGGCTTTCATGTAGACATTTGTTTTCCTAAAAGGGTGAGCTAACAAACCACGAGTACACACCATGAAGATGATGGTAGCGAACTAAGGATGGATTAAGAAATCATAGTTAACTTTGTTGTGTACTCAACAGGCACTGATGGTTTTTTGTGCATTATTCCCTGTAATCTTTGCAGCAAACCCATGAGTTAGATATTTTTGCTGTCCTTATTTTAAAGATTAGTAAACCGAGACAGAGCGTTAAGTAAGTTGCCTGGTGAAGAGATCAAGGGTTGAATCCAGGAAATCTAGTTTACAGCCTTTGCTTTTGCATCACCCCTTAACCCCTCATTGGTAACAGGTCTGCACAATTAGGAAGGTGTTGAATCCTACCCTGGTGTTTGCATTCCAGTAGCTACGTAAAGAGGATTCATTCAGTAGGACGACAAAATGGCACCTTAATAGAGAATCTCACTGCAAACAGAAATAGCTATGTTTATTTGAGGACCTGAAGTCCCATTCAATACCCATCTTTTTAGTAAATGTTTTTTGAGGAGTCCTGGAAGTACAGATAATAGATTTGCTCTCGAAAGACTGATAAGTAAAAGTGATATGCTAAAAGGAATAATGATGCGTTGAAGGGCCCTGGGACCTTTGATGGACTTACATAGGCCCAATGCAATGGCATGGATATTTTAGAAAACACAATTTGACCATCTGAACAATGGCTAGGAGCCCAAAGGGAAAGAGACTCACAAGTAAGATAGCAATCTAAGATATATTGAGGGCTTAAAAATACAATATCATCTCGGCTCTTCTGATTCTATATATATATATATATTTATCTATAAAATATCATCTGGATTGGATGAGAAAATAGAAATTGGTCATTATATTAGTGTGGGTACAGTCAGGAAAGAAAGGGGACCCTACTCTAGCTGAATGTTGTATTTCATTTAATATAGGGGCTATTTACAGAGCGTGTGGGTGGCTTTAAGAAATGGAACATGGGTTGAGCAGGGCCATCAGGAGGCAGGGACTTTATTATCCCCAAGCCTGATGGCCAGCAAGCAGGATTGGTTATTAGAACCCAGAAAAACAGCTGTGTGGGAAGGGATGGCTGATGGGACCCAACTTCGTGCCCAGGACATAGCCAGCCCATGATGACCCCACAGGGAGGGGGAATCAATATGCACCTTTCTAATGTTTCCTTTCACTCTCCTGCCGGTGCTCGCCAAAGGCCAAACCCGGGGGGCAGCCAGAGGGCAGGGAAGCCCTGTTGGTCTGACCTGTAAGTCAGTCTCCTGGGGCACGTGTGGAGGAAGGAGGGAAAGTGAATCCGGAGGGGCACCTGGAAGATGCCCGACTCAGTAACCATTAGTAGGTAGGAGGTAGGGGGATCTGCCAGGAGTCCTGGGATTTGGGAGGTAGGTCTTGAGATTGAAAAGATACGAGGATGTGCAAAGTGAGGAAAACATGACATTGTCTGGAACATGTTTTTGAAGTGCATGTGACAAATTCACGCACGACTTCTAGTAGTAGTCGTCGTCTATTCAACTATGGGGGGAGTGTGAGAGATGAGGACAATTGGGAGCTGCCATCAGTCTGTTCAGGTGAGAGTTGAAACCACGGTTGTAGCTGGGGATGCCGAGAGAAGGGAGCAGTCAGACTCTGCCGGTGGGACTGCAGACTAATACAGCTTCTGTTGGTCTCAGAGAGTTGAAAGTAGACCTCCCATTTGATCCCACAATCCTATTCTAGGCATCCACCCAGAAGAAAAAAAAAATCCTTTATCATAAGGACATTTGTGCTAGATTGTTTATTGAAGCTCAGTTCACAATGGCCAAGACATGGAATCAACCCAAGTGCCCATCAACCCACGAATGCATTAATAAACTGTGGTATATTTACCGTGGAATACTACTCAGCCATAAAAAGATGGAGACTTTTTTATTTACTGGAAGTATCTGGAGAGCATCCTCCCGAGTCAAGTATCACAAGGATGGAAAAGTAAGCACTCTCCATGTAAGGGTATGCGGCACAGCCACTGGTGAAGGGCTCAACTACGGCTTGGACTTGCCTAACAAATGCATAAGTGTCACCTAATCATATGTCCCGTTATATTAATCTGAAATAAAAATAATAAAACCATCTCTGGAGGAGGAGACATCTATAGAACAACTGGAGGGGCTGACCAGAGGCCAGGGGATCTTCAACGTGCAAATGTGATGAAATCAAAGACACTTAGAAGTGGCAGCCCTGCGGCTTCCGACCCATTTAAACCTGGCTTCCCCCCCCCCCCCCATGCGGGAGTTCCGGGTTAGTATTTGCATTATATGGCCTTTCACAGTTCCACAGGGGGAAAGCAGTTAAAGACCTGAGCTGGTTTGCTGGGCATCTTGATAGAACCTGGGCCCGGGACCTTTCCCCTCCAAACCTTCCTCACCTTTCTGGGGCTGGACCACATCCTCCCTGGCGGTGCTGCTGAGGATAAATGAGATAACGTCTGTGAAGCCCCTGGAGAGGAAGCCCCTTGTAGATAAACACGCCCTCTAGTATTTTTAGCCAGAGGGTGCTGGGCACTCAGGATGTGCCATTTAGCAATTCCCGGAGCCTTGAAAAGGAAAGAGAAAGGGGTGTCGGGGGTGGGATCCGTGGCACACAAGACATATTTTTCGAGAAATCCCTCCCTCCCGAGTGTAAGAATGCACGTCAGAGGAAGCATGTGAAGATAAAACAGGAAGGTGACACGCTGCTTGCAACAAGCAGGGTGGTGCCACAGGCTGGCCTGGCTGCTGCTGCACTCTCAGGGGTGGAGGCCAATGGCCCGCTGCTCCCGTGATAATGAGACCAGGGTTAAGTGACTCTCTGTCCTGTGCAGAGTGGCAGGAAACATCTTCATCACCCGTGACTCCTGGAGACAGCAGAGGGTTTGGGAGGGTGCACTTCCCGTCGAGATTCCAGAAAGGGTGCTCACCCTCCCCGGAGGCAGAACCAGGCCCGCTGACCCCGCACGAGCCACGAATCTGCTGCTTAAGCACAAAGCCTTCCAGAGTAACAACAGGAACTCTGGAATGATAACTCACTCCGAGAAAGGCCTTATAAGAGTTCACCCAGCTGCCTCATCCGTGTTGCCCCCCCCCCATTCTGTAGTAAGAATATTAGGCTCATCCCATAGGCCCATGCAAGGGGGACAGTTTGAGCACCCACTGTGCTCCAGGCTGAGGTCAACATTTTAGGTTCTCCGTGTCATTTAACTCTCTCTATAAAAGGTGATTTAGGTATTACTGGTGCCCGCCGACAGGTAAGTGGGCTGGGGCAGGTATCTCAGGTGAGTAGAGATAGATCTAAACCACCTTCTTATTCTGTCGCCACTAAATACAGGTGGCGTGATGTTTGGGAAGTCATTTCACCTTTCCGGGATCAGCTTTATCTATACATTGGAGGAAATATCTGCCACCCTGAGATTATTGTGAAGGTTGATTGAGAAGAACAGACAAAAGGGGGAGCTAGTTTTAGGCTGGGACTCTGTCTTTCCACAGCTATTCTGTTAAACTCAGAAGCCAAACTGATCCGGAGTAGAATCAAGATGTCTTTCTCAAGCTGCTTTGCCCCAAGTATCCAAACTGATTCAGAGTAAAATGAAGGGACTTAGATAATAAGAACGTAATTTTATTTCCACCTTGCTCATCATGTAGTTTTTTAATTTCTTTAAATAGAGCATGACCTTCGTAGATACCTCTAGAGATGTGTAGACCTGACGTTGAAGTTGTGTAGGACGAGGTCTTGTTTGAGAAGCAGTGACGGCTGAATTCATTTTGGGGGAGGTGGTGGTGGAATTCACATCCCAACCCTCGGCCCTCTCACGTTGACTGGTTTAGTATCAGAATAGCAGCTAATTGCAAGATAAAAATTTGGGAGCGACTCATTTCTACCGAAGATGGAAGGGTTTTAATCATATGAAGTAACAGAGCGTTAGCTTTACATCATTTCAAGGGAGGAAATTGGGAGCTGGTTTAGTCCAGCTCAGATTCTCCCGGCCCACTGAGGGTGGAACTTGAGTCAGATTCTGGTCCCCTCACCTAAGACTTCTCCTCTTCCATCACCTCCTTTTTGCATTTTACATTTTCTATGTCTTCTCTTAGTTCTTTTCAAAAATTTTTCCCCTAAAATAATGGAAAGTGTCTGTGAGGGTGCTTTTCCCATGGAAAGTATTCATAAAATGTTTGCATCGGGAATGAACTGCATTCCCACAAGCCTTCAGCACGAATGGTCTCCCAAATCTCCGGCTGTCTCTCTTACAAAGTTTTGGGTTTAAATCTGTTCGTTCAGGCATGTAGACAGCAATTCCCATGGAGTTATAGAATGAAGAACAATTGCTCATTTTTCTTAATGTGCCAGTTTTCTTATACTATCAGGAGTATCTCACATTCGAGGAATATTAAATACTAGAGTTGCTATTAAGGGCAATAATCACCTCTCTGATGACAGGTCTGCAGTAATAACTGCTTCTTACCAATGAAGAATTAGACGAAGTGACAGGGTTAATTCCTAGCAGGACAGAAAGGTGTTGGTGGTGTGACGCGATCGTGCTCTGGGAGACACATCAATTACTTCCCTGACAGTTTGAAAGGCGGTGGAGAAAGGTTCTGCCTGTGCCTCCGATATTACCCCCCTTCCTCATTTCTCCAGGCCACTCATGCTCCTCGTGATGTGAATACGAGGAAGTCAAGGTCGTTTCTTCTGCCCCACGTCTGGACATCCCGTTGGTGTGAAGTTTTGACAATGATTGGGTAGAAATGAACTCCTCGTGTGAGAAGGAAAGAATAACCCTTACATTAGCATGCACCGGGCGGCTTGAGCCTCTTCTTCTGGCAGACCTCACCAATGTTCAGAAGAGGGAATTATCGTCGTATTGAGTAGAAAGCTCAAATGAATTTCATCATCTTCCCACTGAAATGACAGTTCTGGTGTCAGGCTTCATTTTGGTGATGAATGTCAATGCAGGAAGGGACAGCAGCACACCCAGGGCCTCCCGGGCAGGCTGCCTGCAGGGTGGCTGAGCACAGGGATGCTGAGGGGGCCAGGTGGGTTGGGAAGGAAGATTGTACTCTGCTCCATCGGAAGGCTCTCTGCCTGCCCGAAAGCGTCGGAGAGTTCTGTACTGAGTTCCAGAACAATCTCTGCCATACAAACTGGCATCAGTACAGATTTATACCATCTACCACAATGAAACCATCCAGCAAAGCCAAGGAGGGGTTCAGAACACTTTAAAAATAAATTCAATTCTTTTATAGTTTCTCAGTCTACATGCAAAATTGTATAGACTGTGCTCTTACAGCATACAATGTCATATTTTGTAGTATATGTACACTGTGGAATGATTAAATTCAGCTAATTAACAAATTCACTACATCACAGAATTATCAATTTGTGGTAGGAACACTTAAAATTCACTTTCTTCATATTTTCCAAGAATACGATATATCATCAAAACTCTTGAAGCCGCCATTGCCATCTCGATTGATTTCTCTCAAAGACTCTTTGAGCATTCATTCTAGATATGAAATGTTTTTCCAGATTTTAAAGAACTGTAAACTGCTAAATTTTTTTAAAGGAGAGATGGATATGGTGTAGGCTTATGACTGTGTATAAATCAGCTTCATAGTTGACACTCAATAAATTTATATTGAATCAGAGAATGTTAATGGAATGTAATATTGTAGAACTGGACTTTTTCCTGAGATCTTGCTACTTACGCTGTGTTCTGCAGATCACTGGTATCCCCATTACCCACAAGATTATTACAAAAAAATGCTTCCCTATTACCCCCAAGATTGTTACAAAAAATGTGAAGTCCCAGGGCCTGCCCCAGACCCACTGAATCAGAATATGTATCTTAGCATCTTAGCAACAATCCTCAAGTGATCTGAATGCGTGTTGAAGTTGGTGATGCTGTGCCCACAGGTGCATCGTTCCTAGTGGGGAAATGGCAAGGTCTTTTTTATCTGCTACGCTTAATTGGTAAAAACAAAACAAAAAACCCTTATAGGCCTGGATAAGTGATAGAAGTAAGCCTAGAGCACAAAGCCTGTTCACATCTTTTTCTGGGAAAAAAGAAGGAAGCTTTTAAAATAAGTTAGTGATAAATCTCTCCTGTCTGCCACAGTACGAAAAATGTTACAGGGAGCGAGCATTTACACGGAGCCAGGTTCTGAGCCGACGCCCTGCTCACGTCTCCTCTGAGGCACGTCTCCGTTCCGGCCTGTGCTGGTGAGGAAGCCGCACAGATGCCAGAGCCATCTACCTGCCTGAGTCCCTGAGCAGGTTTTGACCTCCCAGAAAGTAAGGATCCAATTTCAGTTATTCCCATGCATCCCTGCACTTTGACACAGAATTCATACTTTCAAAATGTTCATCGAATAGACTCAAACTTCTAGGTAAATTAGATGTTCTGTGTCATGACACTACGCTCTCTGCCTTCGCTAATCGATTTGCGAGCCTGTATTTGTGCCGATTTCCGTTATCCATTCCTTCTGTTTGATAACGCCCTGCATGGGAACAGGGTGAGATGTGTCCTTTTTTCACTCTTGGCATTGTGTTTGCCAAATTGATAAATGCATAATGGAGAGGACATAAATTTAGGTTTCAAATGCTTTCTTAACCAAGTCAAGATTTGCCTTTCTACTTTGAGAACCATCTTTCTCCAAGAGTAATTGTGACATTATAACTGCCTGCTGCACTGTTTAGCAGATGGAAAATGTCTGTCGCCTCCCGGAGGGCCCTAATTTGGACTTCCCTTGCTTCATCTATCTTCTTCTTCAGAAAGAAATTGTTCTTGATTCTCTGAAGCTCTCAGTTGCAAGCCCCGAGTGCTGTCAGGGTTTTTCCTCTTAGAACTGCCTTCCTCAGAGAAGGCGGCAGCTGCACCTGCCGTGCCCTGCACCCTCAGCTTTCTGCCCCCAACAAAGGATCATCTCCATTCTGCCTCTCTCAGGAGCGCTTCCGCCAGCCTGGGGGCTTTGGGTTTTCACCGTGGGGTGTGTGTGTGTGTGTGTGTGTCTGTGTGTTCTCTGTGCTCTTTCTCTCCCCGCCTTTACCATTCTGTGGGTGTTTCTCGTTCTCAAATGGAACCGCCGAGCCTCTAACAGCCGCTGCAGTTTGTGCAGGTCTCTGCAAAAATGGCTTCAGGTGTCACCCTGCCTGCTCCACTTGGGGCAACCACAACCATGAACAGGCACGAACTCCTTGCCGCCTGCACTTGAGCCCCTGCCAGCGCTGATAAGATCAAACAGCAGGGCTGCAAGTGGTCGGAGAGCAGCCTGGGGAGCCGCCCGCTGCCACCCTGCTATCGGGCTGGTCTGTGCTGCCAGTGCCGGGCCTGCCAGGCGCTGCTGGGTTTCTAGAAATGGGCCTGCAAAAGCCTCCTTGCTATGGCCTAAGCTGCTTATTTTATCTTGTGTATTTCCATTCTCAGTAACCATACTGAGAAGCTCACACTCATGAATGCTTGCAAGGGGCCACGTTCTCAGGAGCGTCCTCTGCTCTGAAGAGCCCTGTCTCTCTGCTGCCGTGTCCGGGAGTGAACCGTGCAGACTGGGCATCCCACCCACAGTCGGAGGCCCTCACCGCTGCAACCACTTAGTGGGTGGTGCACGTGGTGGTGTCTCTGTGAGTTCCACATTTTCATTTTTCTTGTAATAAGGATTCCTTGTGACTCAAAGGAGAAAAGTAACCGGTTTGGGACAGGGTTTGCTAGTAGTGTACTGTGGGCAGGGATTATTAGGTCTAATCTTTACTATAAAAGTCACACTCAGAGAATGTTGCCATTGCCAGACAGGACAGTGCTCACTTCTGAGAATCTGAGAACACCAACCCAAGGAGCATGTGGAGATCACTGGTGTTTGGGAGCTGGGGCCAGATCCAGGGTTCGTCTGTGTGGCAGGTGGTGCAGAGACTTCCGTCCAGTTCAACTGAGGGTGGGAAGAGGCAGATGAGGAAACTGAGGCAAGAGAAAGTGGGCTGAATCCAGGGCCCACGGTGAGTCGGCGACACAACTGGCACAAAAGAAAGTGCCAAGGCGAGGGGTTATTTATTTTTCCGTGACTGTATGCACAGATTTTCACTAGAGGAAGCTTTTTATTTTAATTCTTTCCAGAGGCTGCTGAAAGACAAAATTATCAAGGACAAACAGAGGAAGGTCAAGTAGAAAATGCCCTCCCTGGACATCTGCAGCTTCCAGGCCCCTTGGCTCTTAATGAGCATTGCTGGTGTTGTTTCACAGGTGGACAGTGTGAGGCTCTGGGAGGTTGAGGGACTTCTCCAAGGTCACTAGGCAAACACACAGAGCGGAGCTGCCAGGGAAACACTGTCCCGTGCGACCTTCCAGTCCCCACGGCTTCCCCACGGCTTCCCCACATCTGGAACGCAACAGAGACAGCTGCGGCTCTGATTCAGACCCAGGAGGGCTGACCGGCCACCATAGTGGCCTGTGTCCCCAGCCTGTGAGTGGAGCCCTCTTTCCTGGGCCTGCTTGGCCTGGGCAGCAGTAGCCACGGCCTGCAAGGGGGGTATGCAGAGGCCTTGCCTCCGTCAGTCACAGCCTCCCACGTCTCACCAGGCTCAGCCTCTCTCTCTGTGTAGCCACAGGTGGTTGACCCAATATAGACTTTTTTTTTTTGCTTGTTTCTCAGAGTTGGGAAATAGGGCATCCCTGAAGTTACTCTGTCAGTAACTATAAAAGCACCTCCTGCCCACCTCCAAGTGCCAGAGAAATCCAACACCATCATAGCAGCCTCAGTGGCAACAAATATAAAATCTAAGGTCTGTGAAATAGGCTGAATGATCCAGTGCCAAAAGGGAACCAAGGTAGTAGAAAGAGAATGGCAGAATCCTGGTGGGTTTGTGGCATGGCTTACGAGATCCTGATGTCTTAGACCCCAGTGCGGGCGATTTGGGGGTACTCAAGGAGGCTGCTCTGCCTGGGTACTGTGGGCTCGACCAGTGAAGGCAGCCCCAGCAGCCGGAGCCCTGTCTTGAGCGTCAGCTCTGCTATCTTTCCTTCTAGGTTCCTTTGGGCTCCGTGGGCCTGTTTCTTTTTCTCCCCCAGGCTGAACCGAAAAAGTGAACTCAGTGCTGCTAAGAGTGGCTTTGGGGCACCATTCATCACTAGTTCCCAACTTGTACTAAGTACTCAACTTGCCACCCCAAGCAGCAAGTATGTTGTCTCCAAACTTCAGACTCCCATTTCCAAAGTTTTAGAGACTGGACCAGCTGACCCAAGGGCATGTGGCTCTCCAGGGGAGGAGTTACTGCTTAAACAAAGGGCCAGAAATTACAGGAGAGATGTGAGAGCAGGGGCATAACCACCACCCCTCAAACCTTCTCAGAATAAGAACTTGTTCTTGTTACATTTCCTTTTCTTTAATACACAATAAGCAACAGGAAAGGAGTGATTTACACACACATCAAAGTACTAGTCACTTCTGCTGTGTTTCTGGTGCCACTAGAACTGTCCCCTCTCAGCACCACTCCCTTTCAGAGGCACTGGGAAAGCTGTCTAGGTCTTCTTGCTTTTAGGAGCTTAGTTTGAGTCATCCCAGAGCCAATCTTTTTTTTTTTTTTTTAGACAGAATCTTACTGTGTTGCCCTTGGTCGAGTGCTGTGCCGTCACAGCTCACAGCAACCTCCAACTCTTGGGCTTAAGCGATTCTCTTGCTTCAGCCTCCCAAGTAGATGGGACTACAGGTGCCCGCCAGAATGCCTGGCTATTTTTTATTGTAGTTGTCGTTGTTGTTTGGCAGGCCCCGGCTGAGTTTGAACCCACCGGCCTCTGTGTATGTGGCTGGCACCTTAGCGGCTGAGCTATAGATGCTAAGCCCCCAGTGCTAAAAATTGGGGGCTGTTCAATGTACACACTTTGCTCCTAAGGAGAGCAGCCATTTAAGGTCAGAGTGGTGTTGTGTATTTATTGAATCACAGAGTTTCGAAGCTGGGGAAGCCCCTTGAGTTTTTCTTTTCCACTCTGCCGTTCTCACGATGGTGAATGGAATGCCGAGGGGCTCTGTGAAGGAAGCGGGGCTCGCCTGCAGGCTCCTAGCTCCTGGCCTGACAGCCCAGGCTCCCACAGCCTGCTCCTTTCATTTTATGGAGTGTAGCATTGGGACGAGAAGGCTTAAAAGCTTGATGCTCTTGCCACCTTTTCCTGCTTGTTGTTCTTGTATTCAGTTACACATCTGGCTCTGACCCTGATTGAGACAGGTCACAGAAAGTGGGTAAGGAAAGGAAGAAATAAGCCTGGTCACGACCCCATCCGTCCATGTTCCTAAGTTTCCCAAGACTGGAGTCTTTTTTATGAGGTAGAGAAGCGGAAGTGGAGGGGACTCAGGAGCCACAGACAGAGGATCCAGGGAAGGGGCAGGACCTGGAGATGACATCAGTTCTGGGTTGTGACAGTCCCAGTGGCCCATGTAGGGCCTGGGGACCTGGTCGGAGCACGGTGGTAAAAGAGTGCCCACACAGGAGTTGGCGGCCCCGGAATTCTCACACAGACTGTTCTGTCACTGACTGAAGGAGGCAGAAAAGGAAGAACATAATTTGAAAAAGCTATTAGAAATACCTTAAAGAGGTAATGGTTCTTAAATTTTAGAAGTCATTAAATATAAGGCATCTTGATTACCTCCCAGCTCCAGAGATTCTGAGGCTGTTGAGTGTGGAGGTCAGAAGGATGTTTTTCTCATTGCCAGTGGTCATCATCTAGTCCTCCATTAGTGTTTTTAATTTTTTTTTTTTTGGCCTGGGCTGGGTTTGAACCCTCTACCTCCAGCATATGGGGCCAGCACCCTACTTCTTTGAGCTACAGGCGCTGCCAGTATTTTTCATTTTTTTTTTTTTTTTGAGACGGAGCCTCAAGCTATCCCCCTGGGTAGAGTGCCATGGCATCACAGCTCATAGCAACCTCCAACTCCTGGGCTTTCAAGCGAGTCTCCTGCCTCCGCCTCCCAAGTAGCTGGGACCACAGGTGCCCGCCACAACGCCCGGACATTTTTTGGTTGCAGCCATCATTGTTGTTTTGGCGAGCCCGGGCTGGGGATTCAAACCCGCCACCTTAGGTGTACATGGCTGGCGCCTTAGCCGATTGAGCCACAGGCGCAGAGCCTATTTTTCATTTTTTAATTAACTTTTTTCAAGAATAATTTTAGATTTACAAAAAACATTGCAAAGATACTATCAAGAATGTAGTATACCCTTCACCTTCACCCCATTTCCCCCAATATTAAGTTCCTTTTTAAAAAACATTGTGTTGAAATCTACATCGTCTAAAATTTCCTAGTTTAATCATTTTAAGTGCACAGTTCAGGGACGTTAGTGCATTTACACTGTTGAGCAACCATCACCGCCATCTATAACCAGGACTTTTCATCTCCCCAAACTGAAAGTCTGCCCCCATTAAATACCATCTGCCCATTTTCCCTCCTCCTGGTTCCTGGCAATCAATATCCCACTTTCCGTCTTGAGGCTCTGACTCCTTTACCCTCCTGTGGATAATAGGATCATGCAGACTCTGTCCTCTGAGTCTTGCTTATTTCACTTATCATAATGTCTTCCAGGTGTATTCACATTGAGCCTATGTCCTAATTTCATTTTTCAGGGCTGACTAATATTCCACCACATTCTGTTTATTCACTCATGCATCATACACATTGGACTAGAGTGACTAATGTTGCTAGGAATGGGGGGGGGAGTGCAAATATCTGTCCAAGAACCTGTTTTGAACACCTTTGGATGTAAACACAGATGTCAAATGTTAAATTCTCCCATAAATATAGTACATCATTACACTGCAGGATTTATTCAGATTTCACCTATTTTCCCACTAAAATATGATCTTATAACTGGATTTCCAGGAGATTCTGGCGCATGGGTCAAGATTTTATGAAAGATTTTGAAATGATAGATTTGGTCCAGGGAGCAGCACTGTCTGTTGGCGGAAAGTCTATGGGGCTGAATCTGAAACAGGTTAAATGGCCACTTCTGGTGAATCACTGCTGAACATTGGGCCTAATTTTCTCTTCCAAAGAGAAATGACAGCCTAGATGGCTTGAGAACTATCCAGAGAGTTCTAGAGAGAGGAATCTGGAGGATGTAAAGTTGTTCTTTAGGTAATAACTTTCTAGACAGACACTGACCATGGAGAAACTGGCCAGTGTTTCTGAAATCTCATAGCAATTACACATGTACTAGTATGCATGAGTTGATCAGGTCTAAGAAGAGCTCTGGGATTCTTTCACAGCAGTGCCAGTGCCACTCCTTAAACGGCAGCGTGAGAGTATTTTTCTGCAGGAACCAGCCCAATGGGCCTTACAGAACTGAGCCTCTGCAGACAGCCAGTGAGCTGAGCTCAGGGCAGACGAGTTAGCAGTCTCTCAACATGGGGAGCAGCACTGTGACTGCTGCCCGGGCATGTGGCATCCCTCAAGCACCCTCCTCGTCAGTCTTACCATGAGAATGACTTGGGAGCAAATGTAAAATGAACCCATGGGGACAGCTTATGGTGCTGCTTGGGTCGCAATCCAGAAATGTGCTTTTCAGGGTGGAAGGATGTGAAACCAAACACGGGCAACCCAAGATACTCCAAGGAAGTGTTAAAACCAGGGAGCAAGGGGAATTTGGGGAGAGGGCGGGGCCTGGGCTGAAATCTGGTTTGGATTCTGTTAATCTCAGTGACTTGGGAGAAGCCCTCAAGGGCCCTTAATGAAGGGAGGGGCGGTCATGACCTCAGCCCCAGCGTCTTTACATCTTCTCCGAGAGGTGTCAATTCCTGGGGACCCCCTTGTGGTAGCCCTGACTCAGAAGGAAACTCTCCAGGGACTGCGCTACGCCATCACACACCACTTCCTGAAGGCTGTGGGTTTTCCTTAGAAGGCTCTTGTTCATGAGCGGGTCCTGCCAGGAACAGACGGGAGGTGAGAAGAAGTAGCAGAACTTTACTCAGCCTTTCTCTCTGTGTGTGTGCATCAAAAGTAGACAGAGAAGTGGAGAAAAATGAAAAGAACCTTTAGAAGCAGGGGGGGAATAAATCAGCCAATGACCTGGGTCAGCCGTCCCCAACTCTGCGAGCCCTGGGTTGACAGGCAGGAGGCACAGGCAGAATTCTGTGGTCAGACAAGTTTGGGAAAGTTTGCATAAAACAAAACCAAACATTTATTATCGGATCTTTTAGAATTGTTAATATGTGAATGGAATCGTAAATCTCTCTTCTAAAGTATGTGACCATTAAATGAATGTTTTGAAAGCATCTTCCAGTAGAGATCTATGGAATACCCCTTTGGAGACACTAACCAGGCTAATATAGTTAGTTTGAACAGTACTATCTGTGCTTCCTGGCAGGCAAGACAATTAAAGAAATGTGATGAGTTATAGAGGTTTGACCAGATAAAAACCTATCTTTCCCATATTCTGAGTTATAAATGAATTTTTGGACTGGTTATAGAATGCCAAGAGATCATGGAACCTCATAATGAACTATCTCTTTAATATGGTTTAAATGTAAATGTAGAATAATTCTAATATATCTATTTATTTATTTTCACTATATCAAATGTTAAGTACAAGCCAAGGACATAGCCTGGAAACTTAGCTTAGGTAAGGACTAATTTTGCATCAGTCTTAGGTAAAGGCATTTTGCATTGGGAGAAAAGGGGTTGGTCTGTTACTTTCTGATAGTCTTGTTCGATGAAAATTGCTAAATTCGGAATAGCATGACTCCTTTCCCTTAATAATGAACTCATTTATTTATGGTTTAGGTAGAAATTGAAAGTCCTTAACTTACATTTCAAGTCTGTGATAGGATCCAGAAGCTGCTTCCGGAAGGAAGGAATTTCTACAAGCTTTTGATATCAGATAAACCTATGACAAAGTCAGCTGACCTTTTCTCTCACCTAAACAAAAGGTATTCGATACCCTCCAAAGATGCATCCCCAGGCAATTTTGTAGGAAGGATCAAGACTTGCTCAGGAAACCACGCTAGTTTTGCTGGACAGCTCAGAGAGGCTTGAGCCAGGTGGCCTACACTGGCCGGGATGACTACCTGAGTAAAACCGTGTCATCAGAGTCCAGGAAGAGAGTTGCCTTCCCATTTTTGATGGCAGAGAGTTTCTTAGAAAGTAAAGAAATGGGCCGGGTGTGGTGGCTCACACCTGTAATTCCAGCACTCTGGGAGCCTGAGGCTGTAAGATCACTTGAGCTCAGGAGTTTGAGACCAGCCTGAGCAAGAGCAAGGCCTCGTCTCTGCTAAAAGTAGAAAAATTGGCCATGCATCAGGTGGACACCTGTAGTCCTAAATACCTGGGAGGCTGAGGCAGGAGGATAGCTTGAGCTCAGGAGTTTGAGGTTGCTGTGAACTATGACACCATAGCACTCTACCCCAGGATGGCAGAGACTCTGTCTCAAAAAAAAAAAAAAAAGGAAGTAAAGAAATATAGAAAGTCTTCATCACAGCTGGCTTATATCTTATTTCCTTGGTCTCATCACTCCTTATTAGCAGACTCAGGAGGCACAATTGCAGTGAAAGTCCTGATAAGGGGGGAGTGATTATTTCCAAACTAATCTAGGGTGTCTGTCATACGAGGAGGATGATAAACAAGGAAGACCTGATTGTTAAGTAATCAATATCATTGATTCTGAATTGCAGACACAGCTTTTGTTCTCTCTCTCACGCCTCCCTCGCCCCCCCCCCCCCAAGCCGACTGGGTCTGGTTCCTGTTTCCACCACACCTGTTGCACCCAGGGTTTATCTGTGAAAGAGAATCATCACCACATCATGTTGAAATTAACCGCTTATGTGTCATATTTTTTCACTAGGCTATGAACTCCTCACAGATAGGTTCAACATATTATTATCCTAAAACTCTACTGATCAGTGCAGAAAATATTTACCAAATGTGTTTTTCTTGTAGACTAGTTCCCTGGGTGCTAGTTCTATTTGTGCTTTCTGATGAACTTTACTATTTCCTTCTTTGATTTAACCAATGTGTTTTAGACAAATGGCTCATCAGAAAATAGATGCTTTAAGCCTGGCACAGGGGCTCATGCCTTGTAATCCTAGCACTCTGGGAGGCTGAGGTACATGGATCACCTGAGCTCAGGCCTTCAAGACCAGCCTGAGCAAGAGTCAGACCCCATTTCCACTAAAAATAAACAAACTAGCCCAGCATTGTGGCCCAACCCTGTAGTCCCAGCTACTCAAGAAGCTGAGGCAGGAGGATCACTTGAGCCCAGGACTTAGAGGTTGCTGTGATCTATGACACCATGTCACTCTACCCATGGTGACACAGAATCTATTTCAAAAAGGAAAAAAAAAAAAGAAGAAAAGAAGCTTTTCATTACAGATTACAAAATGAAAATACCACCACTACAGAGCTTACAGGTAACTATTTCAGGAAGAGTACATGTTTGAAACATAACAGGAGGAATATAAACTTCAAAACGAACCCGGCCGATACCTCCTGTGGATTCAGCCAAATCAGAATGATGACCACATTCCAGGGGATGAGAAACAGCCCTTCTACCCTCACTGGTGCTCACGGCCCCCAGTCCAGTGTGTGCTCTACCAAAATTTATTTGTTTTATATCTGGAAGAGAAAGAGATTAAGAGCATCATGTAAAAGGGAATCCCTTTTTTCTAAAACCTTCATTCCTAATACTGTAGACCCCCTTTATCCTTGGGCGATATATTCCAAGCCTCCCAAATAACATCTGAAAATTAGGCCCTATAAATACTATGTCTCTTCCTACACACACACGCCTAAGATAAAATTTACTTATAAATGAGGTATTGTCAGAGATCAGTGACAATAACTGATAATAGTGTTTCCAGTAACGTACCGTGATAAGGGTTACACGATTGCAGTCTTTTCTCCTACAGTAGCTCCCTGTACTGCACTGACCTATCTTCAGACCTTGGTTGATCACAGGGAACTGAAATTGCAGAAAGCCCAACTGTGGCAGGGAGACCACCTACCCACGACATAACAGAGCAAATCATAAACCCCTACAAAGGCAATTAGATTAGGCTTTTCATGTTTCAATTTGTATCCAGTATTTTCTCAAAAAAGCATTTTTAGGCCTTGGAAAATTACATTCTAAAGCAAGTACTCTCCAACAGAAAGAAACGCAGTTTTAAATTTCCTAGGAACCTCATTAAAAAAGTAAAAACAAACAGGTGAAATTTATCTTAATAATATAAAGTATCATCATTTCAGTAGGCAAATAGTGTATGATTACTCATGAGATATATATTTTTTAACTACTAATTCTTTGAAGGCCAGTATGTACCTACAGTCCATCTCAGTTTAGACTAGTCGAGGTCCAGTGCTCACAGCCACTCATGGTCGGGGGGGTTACTATGGGTCTAAAACAGGAGAAAAGGTACCTATCCTTTTTATGTCATGTATGGTTTTGTTGAGAAGCTGTTAGCATCACAGTTGATGGTTCTAGTAGGGCTGAGTCAAGTTACACAGTATTTGATAACAAGTATTTATTGAGTTTTTAATGTGTTCAAAGCTTTGTTTTAGGCTCTGGGAGTATCGCTGTGAACAGAGTTGAAATTTTCTCTTTTATGCAGCAAACATTCTACGATGGGAGATAGGCAGTGAACCAGATTGACAAATTTAACAGGGTCTCTGTTAAATGGTCATAAGTTCTAAGAAGAAATAAAATGCTAAGACAGGAATTTAAGTTTTAGAAACAGTTGCCAGCACCTTCTCTCTGAGAGGTTAGAGACCCTCACATTTGGCAACATAGTAAAACTTCCTTAGCTGACCACCTCCCTACACTGACCACCTCCTTAAGTTGACCTGATTTCCATAGACTAGACATGCCCCACATGTACATATGATTTAATCAAATCATTCTAAATAACTGAATTTTGATTTAAGATGCTTAAAATGTATAGTAAAATTCCCAATGAGTAGGCAGGCCAAGGCAGGGAAAGTTATAGCCCCTTTAAATGGCATAGCGCAGGGGAGGATGGAGCCCGTGGGAACAAGGAGAGGGCAGGGGTTGCCGGCTCCACCACAGCATGGATTGAACATCTAACCTTAGTCTGCCCAGAAGTGAAAGCCATTGCAGCTGTCCTAAGGCCAGAGCCAAGTGCTAGCTCTGAGCCTGAGGGGCGATGGAGCCATGTCTGTGGGGGCTGCCCCCCCTGCTATTGCGCATCCGTAGAGAGCCATCTGCTAACCACCCTTCCGTCACTCTAGAGAAGGGAGATGAGCCGCGGTGGCCTGACAGTGGCCTTCCTCACGGGGCTCCTTGGAGGCTCTCCCCGCACCCCCTCAGCCCTCTCCCCACCCCACTTTTCCTCATCGACTGCCCTGATTAATTTCCTGTTCTTGATTCTCAGCCACCAGCCATTGTGTGTGGGTCTCTGCTATGCTCAGCCATTCTGACCAGAGTTCCTGTGGCCTGGCATTGTGCTCAGTCCTGCAGCCAGTGGCACCATCCCCGGGCTGTACCCCAAAGCTGTATCCCCTCCCATGCCCTGCAAGCAACTGAGGGTGGGGGTGGTTGGGATGGGCACCGGGAGGCCACAGCTCATACGGTTATGTCACTCTCTGTCCCCTCTGGTCCTGCTCTTTATTTCATTTGTATTTTTTTTCTCTGTTCCTTGCTGGGATGTGCCCTGGGCATTCAGGGACCCTTCTGGTTTCTCCTAGTGAGGAGTGGAGAGCTGGGTAAGAGGGTGAGGTGCCCAGGGGCAGATTCCAGGGGCCCGTGGAGACAGGGGAGGAGCCTCCTCCAGCTCCTCCCTCACCCAGGGCCCAGCCTAAAGGATGGAAAGTTTTTCTTTGAAGGACAGTGTCACACAGGTCCCATTATTCACAAAAATCCATCTTACGAGCCCCAGTTGATAGGGATGATGGCTCAAAGAGATTCCAGATCTCAGGGTGCACACTGAGAGAAACTGAGGCAGTTTCACAGGCACTCTGCCAAGGATGCGATACTGGGAGGCCTGCTGAGAAGTGAAGGAAGGGGAAGACTGTTCCCATGGAGAGTGTGGCGATCAGCTGCTCTGGGCCTGCGTTCCACACCAATATTCAGTCTAATGCTTCACTGTGGCAGCTCCGCAGTCAGCAGCTAATGGCTTGGTTGTCCCTGGGGCCCCCAGTGCAGGGGCCAGGGGTGGAGATCACTTGAGTGGGATGGGGTGCTGGAAGCACAGGGGAATCCCTAGAAATTCTCCCCAGTGTCTGTGCTCACTCTTACTGTCCTAGGCTTTGTAAACCAAGCCCGTGAGAACTGTGGCAGGCTCCCTCCTCGGGTCCACAGGCACAGATCGCGTCTGTGACTTAAGACCCCACTCTGTATCTTGGCTTCTTTACTCCCAGGCAGACACAGGCCCTGTGAGTATTTGACATTGCCCTCTAGGGAGACACCAGAGCTGCCTGTGACTGTTCCTGGTCCAAAGTGCGACTCTCTGCTCATCCCTCTCCCTCCATAACTGTTCATCCACTCAGCAGATAGTGACTGGCTGCCTCCTTGGTGCCAGGTGGTAGTTTGGGCTCTGTGGCCAGCGTGACAGATAAAACAAGGCTCTGTACCCCAAGGAGCTTAAATTTTGCAATCCTATCTACAGAACGCCTTCTGTTGGGGTTTGTGGGCGCCCTGTGTATGCACTCTGTGGGACGGCTCTGCCACACCAACAACAACGCTTCTCCAGCCCTGAAAACGCTTTGCTCCAAGTCCAAGTCTTTCCCTGCTCCCAGGACACGTCTCCCCAGCCCCTTCCTTTACTTCTCACTACAGTCCTTTCACGGAAGAGCTAACTGCTCCCTCACTGTGCTTGCTGGATAATTCTCCCTATTGTGCTTTTATCCCTGCTCTTGATTTGAACTGTCTGCCCAGATTACACTGAAAACTTTCTGAATGCAAGGTTATTATCCCCGAGAAACTGGTGCAGGGAGCTTTACTGCAGAGGCAGAATCCAGCCCTCACTCCTTTGCGTTACCTGAGTAGGCGTCCCACTCTTCTGCTGACCAAGGTTTGCCTAGGAAATAGCTGCAGCTCCCTTTCTGTTGTTCTGCTTGCTTACACGATGCTGTCCGTTGGTGATGCTTGAACGTCTGTTTTACTCAACACTGTGTTTCCTGCAAGCAGCAGAGTACCTGGCACAGTAATAGGAACTTACTGCCTAGTTCTCGATTACTGGTGGGCTGATTGACTAGGATAGAAGTAACAAATCTGTACAGTCTTCAGGGATACTGTGTCACATACGAAAATTCCAGGGCTTGCCTGTAGACTTCTAGAAATACTTGTTGACTGGTCTGGAGAGGGTCAGTCCAGAGGGTGGAGGTGAAAACTGCCATTGGGCCAAAAAAAAGAGGCCACAGGTTCAGACACCACATCCTTTGCTCCAGAACGGCTGTGTTTTGGCTGGACTCATAAAAATGAGAGGGGGTGGAATTTAAAGGTGATACACTGTTGGCTTTGAAGATGAAGGAAGAAGCCATAAGAAGAGGAATGCCAAGGAACGCTGGTAGGTTCTAGCACCTGAAAAGCAAAAGAAAATTCTTCCTCTGCCAGTGCAGCCATGGATTTTAGGACCTCCTGAATTATATGATATTAAATTTATGTTGTATCAGTCACTAATTTTTTTGTAATTCGTTACAACAGTAATAGGAAAGTAATACAAGAGTATAATGGAGCTGAAGAGTTGGGGTCTGGGGAGACAGTTTAAAATAGATAAACAATGACAGCTCCAAAGCACTCGGAGTAGGAGAACCAGGTTATGTGAGCAGGGGCCGAAAGGGACACACCAGGGGACTGAGTTTTTAAACATCTGCACATAAACCCTTTGAGGCAGAGATATGGAGTTAAGAGCTCATAACCCCATGCTAATTTTGAGCAGATTGACTTGGTTTTAAGAAGCTAAAATGGAAGTTGCCTTCCAGTTTGTGGACAGGAAGGAGAAGCTGGGCATACGACTTACACCCAGCGTGAGAATCGGAGAAGGCACAGAATGGGATCTCTGAGTAGCTTCCGTGGGGCGAGACGTGATGTGTTCTGAAGTCCGTTTGCTCCTAAACTCTTCCCTGGCCGGTGCTGTGGTGTTGGATTACAGCAGGGCCCAGACCCCCTTGTTTGGTGTCATTGACAGAGACCATCCTCACTGTGAGACAGATTCAAAGTATATAACATTCATTAGGTAAGGAAGGGGGATTTTCTTTCTAAAAGACCCCATATGATTCCTGTAACTCACAAGCTACCTAACTCCATCCTAACCCCCGGGGAGGAGGGGGGCTGACTCTCTTCAAAGGGAGGCAGCAAACAGATTCCAGAGTCATGCAAGATTTAGTTAATCTTTTTCTGTGTCGCTGTTATTTTGAGCTTTGAAGCTCAGTCTCTTGTCTGTCCTCCCAGCCTCTCTCCAGGCAGCCCTGGGAGGAACTGCCCAAGGTTTCCGGGCAGTCTTGACATTCTCTTCACTCCAGAGGTGGGGTTCAGGGGTGCTGTTCATGCACACGAACCCCGTCAAGGAACCCCGTCAAGTGTCGTGTTTGGCTACACGCTCTGCCTTTGTATCACGAGCTCGTCAACAGCAGGGACTGTATCTGGTTCTCAGTTGTATGCTGAGTTGTAGAACTGAGATGAAATAAATCCCGAAGTCTGAAACCCCTGGGAGCGGCTCCCTGTAGTCTGTTACGTTGTTACCTGTTTTGTCTGTGATAAGTTCCAGCAGTTAATGGTCAAGTCACACAATCACTGGAACATAAACACCATGAGGGCAGGAACTATCAGATTGCTTTTCCTCAAAGAAAGGTCAGAGCAGCCTCCTTCTAGCTCTTAGACCTGGAGGGAGGCTGCTCTGTCCAGCAAGGCTGGTCTCCCTGGTGGAGAGGCTGCTGGGGGTCTGTCCGGGCGTTAGGCAGAGAACTGACACGTGTGGGGGGTGTTATATTAAGTTACCTCTAAATTCTTTCCAGCACTATAATTCTATGACCTTAGTTATTCAAGTGGTGCACACAGGGACGTTCTATCCAGACAGGCCTTTGCTGTAAGTCTACTGAGAACATGTAAGAGCTAGTGTAATTGCCCCTAATCTCTTCAAATTTCTCTCTCAATTTTCCCTCTCTTACCTGTGTCTCGTCATGTGGAAACACAGTTCCCTTCATATATTCTCATGCCTCTTACCTTGAGGGTGGATTGTTGCCAGGAAGGCACAGCCTTGGTCTATCCTCACTGGACAGCCCTCTCTGCTCTTTTTGGATTCAGCTCAGACACTGTGAGTCTTCACCAGGTGACCCTGCTGTAAGTTCCTTAGTGCCCTGAGCTCAGCACAACTGGCGGCATCTTCATTTACTGTTCTGACTGTCTGTCTAGGGAACTTTATGCTCCCCGGGGCGAGGGCCATGTCTTATGCTCCCAGTAGTCAGCACTTTGCCTCACACTTAATAGATGCTCAGAAAGTAGTGATTGGATTCATGCTTAAATATCTGAAACTTATGAATGATCAAATGTCAAAATGCATACATTTAGTGTTCAGTGTAAACCCAGTTGTCAGTTGCCATGGTCATACCTTGGTAACCCTGGAGCGTTCAATAACGATTGGGTGGTGGGGGGAGAGGGACAGCATCTGTGTTCCAAGTTGCTAGTTTCTATTTTCACTGGGGGCGGCCTGATTACCAGCCCTCCATTGAACCCTTCACTCCACAGGCTGGAGACGTGGGGTAAAAGTGTCGATGTGAAGGCAGGTCCCCTGTTCCCAAGTGAGTCACCATGTGAGGAAGTTGTTGAGAGTCCATCCTCTCCCACGGCGCTGACTCCCCACCGAGGCCACACAGGCAGCTTTCTGAATGGTGTGACTTTTCCAGCTAACCTTTCCGCCAGCCTGCCATTATGCTCTAAGCCTCTGCAGCTATAATTGCTCCTTCCTTGTAAGACCGTGTGTCTGGGAACTCCGGCTTACACATGGGTAGCTGGCATGGATGTGTAGGCAATGCCAAGGAAGGTGCATAACTTTGCAGGGTTGGTCCTTGTCACTGGAGAATCACGCCCTAAGGAAACAGACATAGGCAGGCTTCTTCATTCATGAAGAATCTGATGGCAGGAAAAGGTAGGGCCTGAAATATGGAAGGCAGGTGTAAGTGGGAGGCCCCAGGGTGAAACATTTTATATGAAGCAGCTCAGCATTGCAGGTGCCCGTTTGGAAAACCCTGGGAGTAGTGAGCGAGCTTGAGCCCTCCAGCTTTGGAATGAACGGTGTGGTCCTGCTCACGACTCAAATGGGGTTTCAAGGTTAGGGCACATTTTTCTTGTTATGCACAAGACATCACAAGATTTCTTGGTTTCTCTGTTTTCTTGTGAAGGTGTAAAGCTCTCTTTCTTCAGGGCGTGTCTCGTCGCCACAATTTAGAAGTGTAACATTTTAACTGCACCTTTGAAAACGGAGTGAAGCTTTGTGGCTACTTATCTTCTATGATTCTCTGTAAAGAAAACAAAACAGAGGGGCTCAAAGTTAAGCAGAAAAGGCCTGAATCAAGCAGCAAAATATTTCTTGGTGGAGATATTTGCATAGTGTGGTTGCACATTTTATTCTCCACCAGCCTGTGAGAAGCTCTGAACCCGTCCTGTGAAATGTTTTATTTCTTTTACTGCGGATGTTTCCTTTTGCTGGCTGGCATGGGAGGGACTGTCTATGAATATTTTCCTTCAGATAAAAAACGAGGATGGGATGTTAAGTCTTTGCAGTTAACAAGCACAAATAATTGGAGCTTGGGATTTGATAGAGTCAGTCTTTCCTGAGAATTTTCAGTTTATCTCCTAAGCTGTTAGCCTTGCGAAATAAAACCCACTAGTTCTTGTTAACTTATCTGTTTGGTCATCTTATGCCACCCTAGGGTTGAAAGTTGGAGAAAGACATAGTTTTCCGGCTGCACTCCTCCTGTTCTGTGTAGACTCAAAGCCATGGTTCTCGTCAATCATTTGCCTTTCTACCAATAGAACCTACTGGAAGGCCAAGAAATGTTGCTTCTAAGAAAAAAAAAATCTAATGCAAGGAGGGAAGAATGAGCTTTTTATACCTTTCACTGAGCACAACACAGAATTCAGGAAACTTGGGTAACTCTAACTAGATTTTGAAAGGTGCTTCAAAGCATAGAAAGTACATTGCCAGCCTTGCATTCTCTGATTTGATTCCTATAAATGTGGAAAGGAGGAAATGGAGGTCTGTAGAAGTGAAACAGCAGGCGCCAGGCTCGAGGCCTGCAGGGCACTGAGCTGAGACCCAGGCTTGACTGTAGGTTGTACACATCTAACTCTCACCAGCAACAGAGATCAGAGTGCTTTGTCCGTCCAGATGTTGGCTGCGATGTGTTTTGGAACTCCAGGCCGACAAAACAAATGAAAACAACAGAACACGGAAGATCAAACCATCCTCAAACCCAAACACCCAGAAAAAAAGACAAAGGAGCTTATTTTGTCCTTAGAGGAAGCCGGAAGAAATGGGTACCAGGTTGGTGTCATGTGGCATTAACACAAGGCTGGGACGAGCCCAGGGTTCTCTCCATCTTCCTAAACCGAGGCTCGGGGACACTAATTAATCAGCCTGGAATTTATCTCTCTTCCATCATCACTTCTGCTGACTGAAGATGGGAATCCACTCGATTATCTCACAGTTAGTGGGAAGAGAATCCCGATTTCAGTAGCACAGAGATGAGAGTGAGGCGAACCTTGAAAGTGACTGGCAATTAATTAGACAGATAGCATCGCCTGCTGGGAGAAGCCCAGAGGTCCGGCACAGTCTCCCACTCTGTGGAGTCTCTCCACCCTCCACCGCCAGAGTCACACGCAGTTCCCTGCGCTGGCCCCGTGATGGGGGCTTGTATTGTCCCGAGGCAGCCGGTCCACTGACGTTAGGTGGCTCTCGTTGTCCCCTTGGAATTGAATTCCTCTCCTCTTAAGGTGTCAGTTTACCTTTCTGGTTTTAAAGTTTATGCTTACTTGTGTATTTACATGCTGTCTTTTTAAATATTTGAAGTCAGGCTGGGCGCCCTGGCTCATTTTTAAATATTTGAAGTCAGGCTGGGTGCCCTGGCTCATTCCTGTAATCCCAGCCCTCTGTGAGGCTGAGGAGTGTGGATCACTTAGGCTCAGCAGTTAGAGACCAGGCTGAGCAAAAGTAAGACCCCATCTCTACTAAAAATAGAAAGAAAAGTAGTTGGGTGTGGCAGCGGGCACCTATAGTCCCAGCTGCTCGGGAGCCTGAGGCAAGAGGATCTCTTAAGCCCAAGAGTTTGAGGTTACTGTGAGTTATGATGCCAGGGCACTCCACCCAGGGCTACAGAATAACACTCTCTCAATAAATAAATAAATAGGGCGGCACTTGTGGCTCAAAGGAGTAGGACGCTGGCTCCATGTACCGAAAGTGGTGGGTTCAAACCCGGCCCCGGCCAGAAAAAAAAAAAAAAAAGATAAAAACTTAAAAAAAAATTTGAAGTCAGCTGTATAGATTTTTTAAAAATGATCTCTCTTGGGCGGCGCCTATGGCTCAAAAGGGTAGGGCGTGGGTCCCATATGCCAGAGGTGGCTGGTTCAAACCCAGCCCTGGCCAAAAACTGCAAAAAAAAAAAAAAAAAATTATCTCTCCTCTAGCAAAATACAACCAGTTTCTTCAATGGTTTCCACACTCACTGATTTTTACAACTTTCTCCAGATAGTCACTTGTTTGACATTGCTTTCTTTTTTTTTTTTTTTTTGCTTTTTCCTTGTCTTTCCCCTTTTTTGTGTGATATGTCTATAGCTGAATAGCACTTACGTTTCCCGCTGAGTTCCCCAATATTAAAATACTGCAATGCCTTCACTGGTCGTAAGTGCTCTCCCTGTAAGGTCACGTTCAGGGGGCTCAGTGATAGCATCAGCTCCCCCAGCTCTGTAACCCACTGGAGTTTACAAAATGAGAGCTGGGTTTTTTCATGTAATTTACCTCAAAAGCCACACCACCGGCAGGAGGACCAGAGCCTGTTGTTAATGTACAAGCCACAACTAACACAATTGTCACTTAGAACCAGTTTTTGCTTCCGTAAGCTTTTCCTCTATCTGGTATTGCATCTCTTCAAATACAGAGAAAAACAAGGAAGAAACTAGTTTACCAGTGACTTTGATGAATAGCCCCCAGGGAGACTGAGTGACATTTGGAAAGTTGGTAAAAGCCTCCAGAGTCAAAGCAACTTTTAAAAAAAAAAAAACTGTGGCCACACCTGTTTTCAGAAACCGCGGAGTGTTCGGCAGACACGGAGATGCCGGGTCTGACAGTCTCTAAGGCAACAAGATGCCTATCACGGGCACAGTAAGAGGTAGGAAGGGATGTTGTGACAAACTTTAGCCTGGTTTCTCTCCTGCCCAGGAGTGACAGCAGGGTCCATCCTGCACCCAGCCTCGCACCTTCATACCCACTGTCAGGAAGGAGCAGCTGGAGAAATGCTGGGAGGACCTGAGCCCATCTTTTAAGCAGCAGTGCTGTGGTCCAATGTGGATTTCACAATGGGCTTCCAGGGAGAAGGTGACACAGCTCAGTTCTTCTCCATCTTCTGATTTCCTCACTTGCAAAATGGAGTGTCTTTAGAGAGCTCAAGGTGATGAGCCGGTGACCTCGGTGACACAAGGAGATATCATCACATTTGACCCCTGAATGAGTGGATTGGAGTTTAGTTAGTAAATCACCATCGTGGGAGAACAAATGTCCTTGCTTTTGGAGCATTTAAATCTACTACTAATCTACTTTCCCTTTTAGAGATAGTTCCAGTTTGTGACATGTTGACAGGAATAAAGCAAATAAGCATTTTGTAAGAAGCTGGCCGAGGTGCAGGTTGTGTCGGGGACTTGGGACGGGCACTTGTCTGTGGCTTTCGCGTGGCTGCTGCAGTGAGGTCACCAACACCTGTGTTTGCCTCACTCCCTAGGCCTTGAGCTCGGTGGCATTGGGGGCTCAGAGTTGTTTACTGGTGTCATCCCCACGCTTTATCCTGTTAAGTTCTGCACCTGTTGACAATCAAACAATGATTGCTGAATTGAATCACCTCTGTCACTTTGAAGGGCTGTGGTTCAGTCCCTGCAGCTGAACTGAACTCCCCTGGTGTGGGAGATGGGAGAACGTACCATGAAGGTGGGCCGATTCATGACTTCATGGACCTTGAAAAATTCAAACAAAGAGACAAATGCCAATGCCACGTGTCAGTTTATGAAAGGTCCTGCTGATGAACAGCAGCAGAAAAAAATAAACAATCTGGTTTTTAAGACAGCCAGCATCTTGATTAAAAGGCCTGGGTATGATGAGAATCGTTACCCCGGTGAGAGGGGACAGAGCTCTCTCTGCACAGTGGGAACAGCAAAGTAAAATTCTAAATATCAATTCTGGAGGACTTTTTTTTCATATTTTATTGTAAAAATTTATAGAATACATACAAGGTGACAAAACCAAGCATCAGATATAATCAGTCTTACAACTGAAAATGACAGTCTGGGTGCGCTACACACGAATCCTTTGAGTGTGGCTTTCTCTGTGAATATCACAACACACACCACACCTACACACACACACACACACATTTTTGTTTTTTTAAATAAATGGGCCACCATCGCACATCTTGTTTTGAAACTTGCTATTTCACTAGACAAGGTAGCATATTCACCTTTCTACATTTTTAAAATATTTTCTATTTTTCATGACTATTATTTCATACATATTGTGTGTTAGTGGACACTTCGGTTCCCTTCAAGGTTTTTTTGTTTGTTTGTTTTTGGTTTTTTTTTTTTGTGTGTGTGTGTGAGTGTGCATGTGTTTGGTGAGTGTGCCAATGAAGGCTTTCCCTGACTTTGCTTTTAGGGAACGTCACAGCAATTTATTTCCCTCCTAGTAGTATATAAATGGAACTTCTATCTTCTTTTAATTTAAGAGGAAATAATGGCTGGAGATAAATAATGACCTGGCATGTATCTTCCCTATGATTTAAGAACACTCGAGACTAAAAATCAGAGCGACTCAGGAGGGGTGTTCCACTCATAGGAACCATCGCCTTGATCAGATCCCCAGAGTTGATTAACCCTGCACCATTTTTAAAAATATAAGAATCAGGTTAGAATAATATTTATCCCAGGATATATTTTATATCATCAAGAGTCAAGTGAATATTATCGCCTTTGGGAAAACATTCTCAGGAGGCTATGTGTGTGTGTGTGTGTGTGTGTGTGTGTGTATTTTAAAGAGACGGCAAAGAATCTAGATGAAAACATTGAAATGCAAAGACGGTCTCTAAATGGTGACTTCTGCTTGGTAACTAGACCCTCCAGCAGCTTCCCTTCTGTTTATGTTTCCCCAAATCCTTCTTTTTCCCCCCCTCCAAATCCTTCTAATAAGCATTTTGCTCATATTCCAAACACAAGGGGCTCTCCTGACCACTGCCTCAAAAATCACTCTTTTTCTCTTCTCTTCTGAAAGCCAAGATGATGGGTCAGCTGGTGATAGTCCAGAATTACTAAGGGCAAAGCTGACTTATTTGACTTATTTAGGTTTTGTTTGTTTGTTTGTTGAGATAGAGTCTTTGTGGCTCAGACTGGAGGACAGTGGCATTATCATAGCTCACAGCAACCTCCAACTCTTATTCTCAAGAGATCCCCCTGCCTCAGCCTCCCTATTTTTAGCAGTGACAGTGTCTCGCTCTTGTTCAGGCTGGTCTCCAGCTTCTGAACCCAAATGATCCATACACCTCAGCCTCCCAGAGCACTAGGATTCCAGGTGTGAGCCACTGCACCTGGCTATTACTTAGTTTTCAGTAGAAAAAGAGCAAATACTTTTCCATGGGCCAAGACCCTCTTCCTCTCACCTCCAACTAGTGAAGGGAAGAAAAGATGGGGGCTGGATGGCTCAGGCCAACCTGCCACCCCAGCTAGAAAAATTACTTTGCACAGAAGCCTGACTTACACAGGTTGGTGGAGCCGTCCGGACAGGAAAACACAGCTGACGTCTCCACTCAGTGCATTCTCAGAGGCCTTTCCACACCAGGCCTTTGAAATACGACAACTGTGCCAGAAGCTTATGGCTGGCAACCACCTTGGGACAGAGATTTAGCACGACTCTTACTTAAGAATGTCCCACCAGTGAAGGAGAGAGTTCTTGTTTAATGTGTATTTCATTTCTTTAATTAGTGATGTTAAGGCTAGGGTGAAGGATAAAAATAACTCCCAACTTTGGGCTTTTTCCATTCTTGGCTTCCTGGGAAGGGGCAGGGCTCGGAGCTGCTGAGGTCTGGCCATCAGCCGTGTGAGTTTGGCCAGGCTTTTCGTTTCTCTGTGCCTCAGTTTCCTCTCTTGTCAAAAGCAGGTAATGACAGTACCTTCTCCCCTGGGCTAAATCCGTGGATGCATGTAAGTGGCTGTCGTGATGCCTGCTGTGTACTCCTGTCCTGTGTCACCTGCCGTGAGCCCCTGTCCCGTGTCACCTGCCGTGTGCCCCTGTCCCATGTCACCTGCCGTGTGCCCCTGTCCCGTGTCACCTGCCCTGTGCCCCTGTCCTTTGTCACCTGCTGTGTGCCCCTGTCCCGTGTCACCTGCTGTGTGCCTCAGTCCTTATCACCTGCCGCGTGCTCCTGCCCCTTGTCACCAGTTTCTAGGTCTACAGTTCTGCTCAGCCCCTGTCACCGTGGTGTGGCTCTGGCTGTGTGAGTTGCTGTCCTGACTTGGCACTGGTTCACCACAGCACATGGGGGTGGGAGTCCGGGGCTATTTACTGAGAGCTGTAATTCTAAACCCTGAAGGACCCTGAGGCATTAGCAAAGACTGTGGGAATTTGTAGAGGACACCAGAGAGGCATTGCTTTCACTTACACAATTAGGGCTTCACCAGCCTTTTCCCACCCATCAGGGCAAAACAAATCCACAGAATAATCAGAAACATGCACGGCAGTCGGGCGGAGAAAGGAGAGCGGAGACCAGCAGCAGACCAGCCGCACTGTGCAGCCGCCCGGCTGTGGACAGGAGAGCACACGCGGTTCCCACAGCCCTCCCTGCTCCTGACCGGGATGCGCTGTCTCCGAGTCACACACGGTGACTTTCCTGAGTCCCAGCTCTGCACCTGGTACGAGGGCAGATCCCTTCTGGCCAGGGACAGGCCTGGGATCTTGCTGGGAACATGGAAACCTGCCTGACATGCCCTCTGTTTTCACAAGTTGGTTTGAACCAGGGCTTGACACACAACCAACAGTTGGCTCACGCAGTGCTCTGCCCACCTCGGTGCGTACAGCCCCCTTCTCAGCCCACATGCCCTACACGGTGTTAATCAGCCTTCCCCAGCGGCCACTCCAAATATGTTTAAGAACAAACTGTTTCTAGACTTATGGTCACTAAATCAGGTGGAAGGAATCCTGTTATGTTGGGAATCCGTGTCTCTGTCCTGAAGCATTTTTCAGGTGCCATCTCTTCTCACCTGGCATCCTCCTGATAGTAAAGGAAACAAATTAACTTAATTTTCCACCAGACTAATTTTTACCGTGGGGTCAGGGAGATGCTGGGGTGGTGGCAAAGGCCTGGAAGGAGAAGAAGGAAAAGAAACACTGGCCACACTCTCAAATCTCACCCCCATTTCTTTCAGCAAAACCCACTGCCCAGACCACCCAGGAGGACACCACTCCCTGGGGAGAAATTCAGTTTACAAATGAAAAGAGGCTCCTTAAAGGTTGGGCTTGCAGAGCTGGACTCTTGGGTTTTAGTTCCAGCTCTATACAGACCAGACCCTGCCTCTGGACAAATCACCTCTTGGAGGTTGCCTGCTCATCTTCAGATTGGGTGAGCTGACTGTCTCCACATTCTGTGACAACTCGTGACTGCAAAAGCGTTTTGTAGATGGAAAGCACAAAACAAGTAAGAGTTGCTATTATTGTTGATCTTTATTAGGACACAGAGACGTGAGAGACTAAGGGTAGGGTGGAACATTCTCATTTATGGAGGGCACGTCACGAAGATGGTGCCAGATGACACATAGAGTATGAATAGTTTACTGCGCTAAACATCCTTGCATTATTAAGTTAAGACATAAAAGGCAAGTTAGAGTATTAACGGTTTCAAGAACAGGGTGAAATGTCGCTTTCTACAAGGCTAACATCTCTAACATTCTCTTCAGCCCTTTCTCGAGGGAGAATGATTCTGGTTTCGAGTCCTTTATCACCCTAGCTGTCCCCCTGAGTGGAAAGTCAGCTGGCGACGTCAGCAGCCTACTGCATTCCCGAGGAGGCTTTGTCTTGTCCAAGGCTGCTTTGCTAATCTCAGGAAGCTCCATGTTTTCTCAGATTTCCAGCGGTCAATGAAAAATGCACTGGCTTTTGGTATTGGGTTAGGCTTCTTAAAATAATGAGACGTTTTTGTTTCAGCACCACCCTTCTTTGTTTCTTTGTTCTAAATATAGAACCCAAGGGTTCTGCCCTGTTAATTAATCTTCATTACTCTCTGGAGAGGTATGCAAAGGCCTAAGAATTGGGAAATCAAGGCCTGGATGTTTAAACAATTAGTATAGAGACTTATCCAAGGTCACCAAGTTAGTAAAAAGAAAAAACCAGAACCCATGGTTATCTGATGTTCTCCCCGGAGTCCCCCAGGAGAACCGTCTCTGTGTGAATACTTACACGGCCAGGATCTGCCAGGGCAGATGTTTTATCAAGCCGGGGTACAGCCAGACCCACCCCTGCCTATCTATTCCTATCTGCTTTTATTATGCTTTGAGCTCCAGCGTGATAAGACCTCCCATATGGTACTTGTATTAACATTGAATAATGGCCATTGTGTTGTGTATACTGTCACCATAGAAATATTTACTTAGTCGAACACAGACACCGGTCAAGCATGGTGATTAAAAACAAGCTAATCATAAAAACCATTCATGCTCACATTTATTTATAAAAGCTGTTTCACTTGTGCCAGTTCAGTACAGGCCTTGCTCTAAACAAACACACGCAAACCTTCTGCCCACCCAGAAATGTGAAAGAGACCCCTCCCCCACTCTGCAGAGTCGGGTTGGGGGGACTGGCGGGGGTGGATAGGATAGCAGGAGAGGCCTTGTGCAGAGTCAGAGGAGTCTGGGGCTCAGCCAGGTCCCCCACCTTCCACGGCTGCCCCCAGGCCCCCCAAGGCTGGGGAGGGGACTTACCATCCTCTTGCTCTTCGACTCCTTCACTGTCCTGTAAAACCTTACCTGGGGTCTTCTAGGCCTCTCTTTCTCAGACTAGGTTGTACTCAAAGGCACCTGGGGTGTGTGTAATAACTGCAGATTCCTCTCTGAGTCTCTGTGGATGGGGCCTAGGAAATCACATTCTTGGGAGACACTCGGGCTCTGCTCCCCCTGGCTAGGGCCTCTCCAGGGACTCCTGACCTCTCCGGGGACTCCTGACCTCTCCGGGGGACTCCTCGCCTCCTGCCACTCCTTGCCGGCAGCAGTAGTTATGGGCTACAGATGCTGCTCTTGAGGGCTGCCTTCCAGTGTCCTTGATTTTTATTCCAATAAATACTGGTAATTTTTGTGCACGCTTCACAAGCTGTATGCAGTGACGTGGGAGAGAACTTGGGCTTTGGAGTCAAAAAACTCAATCCTTTCTCTGCAAGTTACTAATCACTCAGCAGTGGAAACACCACAGACCTCCTCCAGGCCTCCTTTCCTTTCACCTTTAAAATAGAATGCTAACAGGCCTTGCCTGGGGAGCCTCCGTGAGGACCGTGGTGACGGTGTGTGTGAAGGGGCCATGACTGGCACGTGTTGGCTCTGTTGCCATAACTGTTCACAACAGGCTGAGCTGAACTGGGCAGTGCCACCTGCAGGCATGTGGCGACTGGACAGATGGAGGGGACCTGAGTTTGATGCCCACCTCTGCTCCCCAAGGGAAGGGCCCAGGGACTTTGGGTAAGTTTGTCCTCTCCTCTGGCCAAAGTTTATGAAGTACTCTTGTGTAATGACGAGACAGGTCCAGAACAGTGATTGTTTTTTAATTTAATAGGGGGGTATAGACGATAAGGTTATATTATTTGCATTTGTTAGGTCCGAGTTGTGGTTGTGCCCCTCACCCAGGAGGTGTGCCAAGTTTTGGTGAGAGGATACCCACCCCCTACCCCCTTCCCTTCCTCTCCCCTCCCTCCTCTCCCCACCTGAGTTTAATTGTGTTTTTCTCTTGTGTGGGTGTGTATTTCAGAACAAAGATTTGTAACCATTATGAGCAGGGTGATCACTTTTGAATACCAATAGAATAACTATGATAGAATTTATATTCTTTTTTTTTTTTTGCAGTTTTTTTTTTGGCCAGGGCTGGGTTTGAACCCACCACCTCCAGCGTATGGGGCCAGTGCCCTACCCCTTGGAGCCACAGGCGCCCCCCACATTTATATTCTTGATGGTTCTTTGACAGTCGATGAAAATGTTATATATCTGCTATATTCTATAATTTTTAAAAAGTGAATTTGTCTCTATTAATTGCAGCCACACGCATTATCTGTTTAGGAGATAGTTATGCCAGCTTTGTATGAGGCGAGTGATTTCTGAGACAATGGGGCACCAGGGAGTTGTGTAAAAACTCTGGAGCCTGCAGTAGTGAAAAACTCTGGAGTGGGAGCCCCGGGTCCAGACTGCTGGTTTTTATAGGTCCTGTGTGTTCATGAAGGTAGATGTGGAAGCCGGAACTGTGAGGCAGGTGCCCTCAGAGCTGCTCTGGGGAAATGCAGAGAGGCCCACTGAGCCCAGCCCTTCCTTGCTCCCTCACTCCTGACCTGCGCCCTGGCAGGCCAGCAGGGCAGCTGTGTGTGTTGGACAGTTACTGCAGGCAGGCGCTGTTCCAGATGCTTGAATATGTGAGGTGTCTGGGCGCCTGCCTCAGGGTTGACCTAGCAACCACATGTCCGTGAGGTGCCTGGCTGGGCTCACGATGGCGCCTCCCTCTCCCGTGTGAGGACAGCGGGAGAACAGGATGGAGAAGTGAAGCTGGCCTCTGGCCACCTGCTCATCTCTGTGGCTCCGGTCTCACCCTCTTCTGGTGGTTTCTTTCTCCCCCCCCCGTCATATTTTTTAGAACCAGGTGCTGGGGTTGTGACTACAGACAAAGGCCTTTCTCCTTGGTTTCCTTACTTAAAGAAGATGGGTTGGTTTCTAGACCTTCAAGTTCCCGTCCAGCTCTGTAACTGAGTCTAATCAGCTCAGCAGAAATCGTGTTATCCCACTTAGCTCACCTCATCATCCTCCCGCACACACCCAGGTAAACACTGTGTGCTGTGTTAGAAACAAACCAGCAGTGGCGCTGAACTTCCAAGCCGATTTTTATGGGCAGAGTCTAGTTCTCTCTCTCTCTCAGTATTTCTCTCTGTCAAGATTTCAGCCCCTACAGTAGACACTGAAGAATGTTGTTTCCTTTAGGCCGACCTGCAGGGTTCTAGAGAGAGTGAGGCTGTGGAGGTCCAGTCTGGGACTTCTGGGATGGATGGGTGTGAGATGCAAGACAACAAATGGGAACGGCTCCCCAGCTGCAGCCTGCGGGGACGGCCCTGTACCTTCCTGGCACTCGTGCACCATGGGCTGGGTTCCTGGCACATGGGAGATACTCAGGGAAGATCTGTTGGATGAGGGAGGAGAGTTGAGCCCTGTTCTTTCCTGTTTCTTTTTTATCCCCCCCCCCCCACTTGGTTCTACCCTCATTCCTTAGCTGGCTCTGCACTGGGAAGGGAAACACATCATGTTGGGCAGGTTGATTTGCGAAACAAGATTTCACGTGGGCAGCCGTCACCCACAAGTCTCAGCCGAGTGTGTGTCCAAGTCACTCCAGGCTCTGTGAGCTTTCTGCTCCTCAGCGTTCTACTCGCACCCCTGTTCAACATCGGATGGGTCAGCTAATCTCCCAGAGGGTCTCCTAAGGGAAATGGAGCTTTAGGGAGGAGGCAGCCAGAGAAACTCCCCACCGATGGTGACACTCCTGCAAGCCTGGCAGGACCAGTGTGGGGAGGCCTTGCGTGGTCACAGGCCAGGCCTGTCCCCGGGTGCCTGGCTTCCTTCTGTGCCCTTTCTGACGGGCTCCTGCCTGGGAGAAGAGTCTGGCACATAAACCCTGGGGCAGGCCCAGGCCCAGGCCCAAGGCAGGCATAGTGGTTACATTAAGGATTGGGGTTCTGTTTATTGACAAGGTCACAACCCTCCCAGTTATGACCCCCGAGAGACCCTGGCATGGAAACAGGATTTGTAACGTAACACTAACAATAACACACCAGAGACAGCCGTGACAGGGCCCGTTTCTCCTACACGCCACAGCTGGCTCCCCGGGATGAAGACGGACCAGGGGCGGGCAGGCGGGAGACAGAGACAAAGGAGCTGCGATGGTTTCGGCCCTCGTCTTCGCGAACCTCCCTGGCACCTGTGTCCCTCTAGCTACCTCCAACTTCAGCACAGGGACCCTGTCCACAGATCTCTCCTGTCACCAAGCAAACCTGCTCTCAATCCGCCACACCCTCATCCTTCGTCTGAATTATTTATTTTTTCTCTCTGAGGTTGGGAAGGTAACGAGAAGGGGACTAGAAAACTCAAGTTCCAGGACTTTCTCAGCCCACAGGCAGCCGGGACAAGGCTTGCACAGGGCAGCCCCTCTCTCTCCAGTTTCTGCCCTTGTCTTTTGGGGGAGAATTTGAGGAAATAAGAAATGTTTTTGGCAAGGTCCCAGAAGACACGCCACAGTGGAAACCCCTCTTCCCGCGTTCCAGCACTGGATTCTTCCCTGGCCTGTCGGAAAGCCTTGTGCCCTGCGGGATCTGATGCAGAGAACTGTCCGGTGGGCGTGGGCGGCTGAGTGGCGGGTTTAAGAGAATAGCCGTGGTTGCTGCACTTCCCCCACCCAACAGGCAAGAAGCCCCCACAATCACCTTGGCGCTCATCAGTGGTGCTTTCCAGGGGAAATAGTTAAGAACCGTTTTCCCCATCACACGTCCTGGGAGGGACAGTTTCCTTGAACTGAGGCGTCCTGAATGAGAAGTCAGCAGTCCCTCGATGGTCTCAAATGAGGCCCTCCCATCCGGAAATCCTCCTGGACCTCCATTTCTGACAAGTTTCCTTTTCTGATGCCAATGTTTATCCAAACCTGGGGTCCCCTGTTCCTCTGGGGCCACCTCTTCTTTTGGTGGATAGAGTCGCCCTCTGAGTTTGCAGTCTTGGTGGAAAAGTCAATGGACTCAATGTTGCATTGGAAGGATTTAAAAAACTCCGAGTGGGTGGTCCTGAAATGGCTTACACAGAAGTGTCTTTATACCTACATTAGAGTCACATCAAGAGGCCACACAAAGGTTGCCTGAGCACCTGTCATTACTAGCTGGGCTTTGCAGACAGAACGAGGGACCTCATATATATAATCAGTTTGTATGTCACCAACTTCCTGCATTCGAATATCAGAATTCAAAATAAATAAAAATCAGCTAGATAATCCCCTGGGTGTACCTTAGAAACCTGGGGCATATGTTTTTTGTTTTTGTTCTTGAATAGCTAAACCAGTAGCTGAGGAGGTGGATGACAACAAAACTTAATATTTTTCATGGTTTCTTCTTTAAAATATATACCTCTGTGTACACACACAAATTCATACCCACCTCCACGTCCAACTCCCACCCAGCTCATAGCACTTTCTAGACGACTGTAGCTCACAGATGTGTTTTCTGTGTGTACTTGACCTTTGTAAAAACTTTACCTTGTGTCATAGTCTGTGCTGTTGCCTTTTGCTGTGCACCGTGGCAGGGGTCTGCCATATTCCTCTCAAATAAACGTGTGGGCCTTAGGGCAGAGACGACCAACATTCCTAGCCTCCTCCGGCGCAATTCTCAGCCAGCTGGGCCATTTGTGCCTCTTCCCGGCACAGGGACAAGTGAGGGACAGGAGAGTATCCCAGTGGCCTGAAACTCAGTGTTAGTTCAGAGGTATTACCAGGGATGTACTTAAAGATAGCCAAAGAAAAGAGTGCCAGATGATTTGCAGTTCATTTAGATATTATTTACCTAATCTTTGCACAAAACCTACCTGATGAGGGCCTCCTATTTGGATTGCTTTCTGGTTTTTTTTCCTCTCTATCTCCTTTTTTCTCTTCCCCTCCCCTCCTTTTTTGCAAAGGTAGAGGCAAAAGTTACCGGAAGTCGCAATTGCCAGCGTTCAAAGTTTTCGTTAAACATTTGACATTTTGGCAGCGTGTCCCCCCTCCCCTTCCTCTGCACCCTCATCTCGCTTGCATGGGCACAAGCCCCGGGGAGATAACCATATCAGGCAGAATAAATGAAGCTTGTTTCCTTCTAAATTTGCTTCCTCCTACACAGCACGGCTACGCACCCGAGGCGGGCGTGCACTTTACCCCAGACCTCCCTCTCTTGGCTTTGGGGAGGAGGAGGTGGGCCAGACATGGGGGAAGAGTCTGCAGTTATCAGACAGAAATCACGGGCCTCTCGAATGAGAAAGGATCGAACAGAAAGTTTTTCCTAACAATTTTATTTTATTCATTGATTTTTATTTCAGGTTGAGGTGAGGGGTTACAGAGTCTGCATTTGTTAGGTAGAGCCCCTCATAGGGTGTGTCCCACACCCTTGCATTGTGCCCACTGAGTAGGCACACACCAATACATTTTTATTCTGTACGTGAAGAAACAGATGCCTGGGGGAGCTCAACGATTTGACTACAGAGTTAGATGAGAGCAGAGTGGGCACCGTTACCCAGAGTTGTCTCTGCTCCTGCCCTGGTGACTTTCTGCCTTAACGCACAAGGGCCCAGAAGCTACACGGTTTAGCAGTGTCACTGGAAGTTCAGGTAGCAGCAACTCCAATATCCCAGGAAACTAAATTCTCCCATAACACTGGCAGGGAGCATCGAAAAGCCTCATCTTCCACACCCTTCCCTGGAGGTGGCCTAGGGGAGCTGCTTCCTGCACAAGCAGGGCCGTCAGGAAGGGAAGAGCTGGGTTTGCCACCAGGTGTGACCCGCACGGCAGCTTCTCCCCTGCCCTGTGTGGCCTTTTCCAGGACCTGAACAGGGAAGGCTGTGCTACTTCTCTGAGAGGCCCTGAGTCACTGATGGCCGGTCAAGTCACACTTCCCATCACAAGGCGACTTGGCGGCAGAGGGGACGGGGAACTGGAGCCTCAGGAAGCAGGGCTGGGCCCCCCGGGGAGGATGAGTGTGTGAGGCGCTTTTCCAGTTTGTAGTTTGGGGATACCCAAAAACACTGTCTAAAATACCCTTCAGAAGGATAGAAATTCCACTATTGAAGTTCTTTAAGTCTTTAGGGGATTTTAGAATGGAATCTAAAGACATATGGAAATAACCTAAAAATGGTAACACTACTCAGAATTGGAAGCATGCGTAAGGCTGAAACTTGGAGAAGGAAAATGGGAAGAACCCCCACATCTTGGCACCTTCCACCCTCCATAGCCTCTGTCTCTCTGTCTCTCCGCTGTGCTATCTGGAAGAGGCCGAGGCTGGTGAGGCCTCATTTATCTGCTGCCATCTGGCTGGAGCAACCTCTCATCCAGAGCTGACCCTCTGCCCTCCTCATGCCACCCGTGTGGGGGTCCCACAGCCTCAGGTGCGGAGGAGCCTCCTTTCCCAACTTTGTCCCCCATTTCTGGGGCGCAGCTGGGATTTTCCGAGTTCTCAGTGGCTTTCTGTTTCTGCAGGAGCTGTGAGTCTGGGGACACCTCCCCCTTCTACCACAGACTGCTCCTGCTCTGGGACTGCACACTGGCCCCCAGCTCCCAGCCTCCAGGGTGCCCCGGGCCGCACAGCCTCCGCCCGCGTGCCGACTAGTGTGACTTTTCAGAAAACTATTTTTAGAAATTGTAACCTCAGAACAAACACGGCTCACCAGATGCTGGTGTTTTTCTGGGGCAACTGAGCTGAAGATCATTTGTTTAAAGGGAAAGGTGAAACGCTCAACCTTGCTGTCCTGGCCTGGGGATGGTTTGCAGATTGCTGGGTTTGACTCCCTCTAGTGGCTGGATTCCAGAAGGCAGGACACGGCCTTGACCCAGACTCCTGTCTTTGTCACAGACCGATTTCAGAGAACTCAATTTCACTGTACACTTAGGCTTCTAGTTAGACAAAATGTAAGGATACATTTAATTCTAATTTTATGGGTACAAGGACTATGGACTTCTACTCAGCCATAAAAAAGATGAATTAGCACCTTTTGCAACAATTTGGATGGAACTGGAGCCTATTCTTCCAAGTATCTCAGGAATGGAAAAACAAACACACATGTCCTCACTATTAAATTAGGGCTGACTTACAAGTACAAATGTGCGCAGAGGGAAGTAATACTCAATGGAAATCATCCAGGAGCACGGGGAGAAGAACAGGGGCAAGAACTTACCTAATAGATACAGCGAACATTATTCGTATGATGGACACAGCTGAGGCCACGTCTTAAGTGTAACAGAAGCGATTCATGTAATCAAAAATATTTATACCCCTGTAATATTCTGGAAAAAAAAATGAGGCAGCGAGCAGGTGGGGCAGGTGGAAGGAGAAAGTGCCCCCTCTGAGGGTCCCAAGGGTGCGCTCAGAACCCCAGGCAGGAGAAAAACTTGAAGCCAGTGGGGTCACACTTGCGAAGGGGTCTGGGCCATCCATGTAATATTGAAATAGTATTAATAGTGATAGGGCAACTTCTCTGCATCTTTTTCTTATCCCTGAAAGTACCAATTACTAAGTAAAACTCTGTTTTTAAAAGGAGGTTAGGTTATAGTAAAACCACTGGATATCTTCGTTTAAATAAAGCTTATTCCCTGAGCAGGTTCTGCATGTAAATTGTGTACTGTGCTCCTCTGCCCTAAATAAGGGTCAACAGTTCTAAAGGTCAATATGGGGCAGAGATAAAGTAGTTGGAAAAAGGATTCCCAAGTCTAATGTTGGGAAGAAATTCAACCAAACAACAAAACTTCCTGAATGTGGGACTGGGGGATCAGAAAGTCACTGCTAAGAGGCCCCAGAGGGTGCCCCTCTTGGAAAGTTTCCAATCTTACTTCTCACCATCGCATTTCTTTGTGAACTTGGTATAGCCTCAAAAAGACAACAGAACAAAACTGAATGAATTTTTGTAGATCTCCTCGGTTCTAGGACTCTACGATCTGGCATCGTCAGACTCCGCCGGCTGGACGAAAGCTGTAAGTGAAAATATCACCACTGGCTTAAAGATCTTAATCCTCCGACAAGAAAAGCTTATCAGTGTGGAAAACAGCCAATAGACAATCTTCATATTATAAATGACTGGATTTCTCCTGCAGCCTGGCTGGTCGCAAGCCGCAGAGTAAAAGCAAAACGACCGTGGGTGACAGGAGGGAGAACGACGTGTACAGTGATCTGGCAGTTAAATCAGGCCCCTCTCTCCCAGCCCATTTTGAGTCAGACTCTGCAGATTACAGAATTGCATTCATTCATGCCACAGAAAGCATTCCATTCACAAATCGTTGGGCTAAACTGACAAGTGATTCATTCTGAGCTCTCTCTCGGTAGGGCTGGCTGGATCTCTGGAGCCTCTTTGACTGCTCTCTCTTTGTGCGTTCACATTTACCATTTTTGCATATTTCTGCTCATAGCTTACCAACTTTTAGCAACTACCAGTGGGGAGACCAGAATGCCTTTTCCCCCACCGCCCCTGAGAGCCCAATGGTACTTTTTTGTCCCTTAGAGAGTCTCCACGGGCAGGCTGGTGCTGATTTTCTCGGGAGTCCTCTTTTGCTACCACACAAACAAAGACATGCGCAGTCTCCAACCCGGAGACCCCAACTGTGCCTGGTTTAGAACTCTGATTTAAGGAGAAAGTCGGCGGTGGTGAGAGATTTTATTTTTTTTTTCCCTTTTTTGCCCCCATTGATATTTTTTAAGAGATTTATAAAGGATGTATATTGTAGAGTAGGCCTTAGGGGTCAATGGTGAACAAAATTAAATCCCTGCCCTCAAGTAACTGCCTTTCAAGTGTCTGCAAAGGAGACAGAATAAACGCACACAAGAGGTTCCCAAGAGGAATTCGGATAGTGTCAGAACTGCAGGGTGATTACACCAGGACGGTGGCAGCTCAGACAGGGCAGTGCGGAGACCACAGAGAGCTCTCAAATGCTGGATCTGCAATCTCAGTAGACAAGTGATGACGTTGGTGGCGGAGGTAGTGGGGGTGCTTAGCGGGAGAGTAATAGGACAAAGGTCACGGTTTTAGAAGTTTCCCCTAACAGGAGGGGAGGGGAGAGGGGTGGATGAGGGGATGGACGGTGATTGGTGAGATCACCTCTATGGTTTATCTTACAAGGGTACAAGTGATTCTTTCTAAAAGTAGAATATAAACATCTAAACACAATAACTAAGAAAATGACATGAAGGCTATGTTAACCAGTTTGATGAAAATATTTCAAATTGTGTATGAAAACACCACACTGTACCCCATGATTGCATTAATGCACACAGCTATGATTTAATAAAAAAAAAAAGAAGTTTCCCCTGACAGTGGTCCAGTTGTAGGATGTCTGGAAGACAGAAAAGCCACAGAAGCCAAGGCATTATTTAGAAGGTTGTTGCAGTTATCAAGGGAAAAGATAACAAAAGCCTAACTGAGGTGGTG
>CAUYQV010060573.1:0-28994 GCA_963574575.1 Galagoides demidoff
GTGCCTGTGGTCCCAGCTACTTGGGAGGCGGAGGCAGGAGACTCGCTTGAGCCCAGGAGTTGGAGGTTGCTGTGAGCTGTGATGCCATGGCACTCTACCCAGGGGGATAGCTTGAGGCTCCATCTCAAAAAAAAAAAAATATTATGCTGGAATTTGTATTCTGATAAAGACAATTTAAATTAGTCTCTGGCTGTGCTGATGTGAGGACATCATAGCCTGAAAGAATTCTCTTCAGAACAGTGAGGAATTAGTGCAAAGAAAGTAGTATTTTGATTTTCAAAGTTAAATAGCAGAAAAATCCTGCTTTTCAAATTTTGTGCAAGAACACCTTCTTCATCGCCTTTTCACTTATCTATTTAATCAGTTATAGTTTTTTAGACAAAAGATACATTTACAAAAATAGTGTTTGCAAAACTATGGAAAATATAATAAAATATTTGTATTGTCCTTAATTTCAACAGAAAAATTACTTGTACTGTTTGTTTTTAAAATTATGTATTTTTTATTTTTAGATTTATCACTTTTTAAGAACCTATATCATCTCAATAAGTATTCTAAGGCATTTGGTCCCATTTACCAATTATCTACAGAGATGAGTTAAAAACTATCATTGTCCTGAAACCCAGCATTTACTTTCCAGAATAACTAATAGTTTAAGGGTGCAGAAAATCCACTATCATATTTTAAACTCATATTTTAATAACTCTAAATTGCCTTTCAAGCAATTTATGATAATGTATTCCTTCTGATTATCCCAATTATATACATGTTTTAACAGCATAGTTTTAAGAAACACTAGCTTAAATATTTTAAATTTTACTGTAAATTCCTTTCATGTCTTTTAAAAAATTGATTATCGTTGATGATTTTCTTAAAACATGAAATTACGTATTGTAGAGCTTATCATGAACAATTGTAATTCATGGGCGTAGTTATTTTTCCTTTATTGAAGATGATTGTAACAGAGGCTGACTGCCCTGGAAAAGACAGGCATATTGTACAGTCAAGAATTTAAACCTATCAGGCATTACATATAATATGTTCAAGATGTTTTTTACAAAGAAAGAGGAAAAGTTTGTGAAGAGAGAGACATTCCTAACTTCACGTCTCGCCTCAGATTTTTAGTCTGGTCGGAGTTGGGTTGTTTGTGAAGTGTGTGCTTTCCAAATAAGCAGCTCACTTTAAATACCATAACTTTAATCCTCTTGTTCTTATAAAAATCTTCATAAAATGCGTTGTTCATCTTTCCTTATTAAGTAGAAGAAATAATCTGTTAGGGAATAAAGTTAACAAGATATATAACCTATTGAATGGAGAAGGCAACAAAAGTTCTGTAGCAAACAACATAAAATTTGAAAAAAAAAATGGAAAAACAAGTTGGGTTTCTAGATCCCAAGTGTGGAAAATGCCAATTATTCATGACTGCAACACAATCTCATTTCTTGTGGACTGGGAAATGGTTGAAAGAGGATTTAGCATGGTAATTCTGAAGCTAAATTTGAAAAATTAGCAGGAAAAAATAGCCAAACAGATTTTACAATGAAAAGTAATGAATAAATAGTATCTTACCCAAAATGATAACACGTACTATAAACATAAACTAATTGAAATGTTGTGGCACTAGCATAAGAATCAACAGAAGAAACAGAAAAAAAAAAAAAAATAGCTGCAAACCGGAACTTGAGATACTAAGTATTTAACACAGTATTACTCAAGTCTTAGATGTCATTGTTTTGTAGATTCATTTTAGTTTGTATAACAAGAAAGAAAACATCCAGGTAAATGATATACTTTCTACTATCTAGAATTTGTATGTTACATACATTGCAAGATTGTTATCTTTATTTAATTAGTGGTAGATTTTTTTTATCACGTACATACATAAAGATGTTTAAGCAAAGCTAATGAGCGGTTTATAATTTTTTCACGTTTGGAACTAAGCTCTTCCAAATTACTTAGGTTTAGAATTCTTGGTGTTTGTGCTTTTCCTCAGTAACATTCCCTTGGGCCATCCATAAAGAGCACTGGTTATGCGACTTTTCTGAGGAGAGGCTTTTGATGTTGGCATCGGATTTCTGATTCTGCAATTACGTAGGGCCAGCCATCTTTTGATTTCAACTTGTAGGGTACCGGTAAACATGTTGGAGTCGCTGCCTCCTTAAAATAATGCTGTATTTGGTTCGTAGGGCTTCAAAGGCTACTCCACTAGCATCTCTGGGAAATGATCTCCCCCAGGGACACCTGCTGCAGGTTGCAATGCTAGAGGTTTTTGTGGTCTGCACATCCACAGGTAATGGCAAGATTTAATTCTACCCGTGTGATCATGATTTTTAGAGTCCACCACTACTAAGCAATCTGGTGTGGGGGGGGGAAATGTGTTTTAGAATCAATAAAATGCAGTGTGTTACAAGCATCAAGAATAATTGCTGAAAATGTAGGATTTGCAATAGAATACTGAAATTTTTTAAAAATTCAACCTATATTTGATGAAATGAACAATAATGCCCACCCCATCCACCACAGACGATACTTTGAAAACCAAAATATAATCAGGCATGTGCATAAAAATTTTAAACTGTAAATTACCATATATAAAACTATGAAGTCGAATATAAATGAGCCTTTTTTTAAATAATTTGCACATAGGATTATTTTTGTTTGTTTTTCAAAATTAACGCTAGAATTGAATACTAAAGTTGCTTTTCCACATTATTTTTCTATGTTTTTAAAAATCTGACTCTGCTTTTTAAACAAGGAATCCCATTGCCAGAATCCTATTCTTTTCTAGTCATATGTAAATGTAATTATTGTGTTACCTGTGACCAGAATGTTCTCCTATATATCAAAATTCTTGTATTTCTACACAAAACTACCTCAACTTCTTTTTTCTTTTTGCATTTGATATGTTGATACCCCACAAGCATTACTGTCATTTGAGTTGATATATCTAAAAGTCAGTTTTCCCCAAATCTTCCATATCATCAAAAGCATTTGCAATCTTGACTAAATCTTTTAACTATAATGAAAATAAATACTAAAATAATTTGATTAAAGATATGGTGAAGTCAAGATTTATAATTTCTGTATGGTCTATCACCTTTCCTTGTTAACAAATTTTACATTCTAAATGTTATTCAAATTAGTCATATTTCATTTATAATTTATAATTGATTGCTTGGTAAAAATTGATCAAGATTAGAATAATAATATAGATAAAATAGGGCAGTTAAAAATAAATTTTGTACATGTCTTAAAATGTTCATACACAAGATGAATTAATTTCAATCACTACTGAGCAATACTAGTTGAATTAGCCCTTGCGGAAAGGCAAAAGAGAAAAATGTAGTGAAGTTCGCTCTTTCTGGTAAAAGAAAGCTCAATAATCTTTTTTTTTTTTTTTTTGAACAGAGTCTCACTATGTTGCCCTTAGTAGAGTGCTGTAGCCTCACAGCTTACAGAAACTTCAAACTCTTAGGCTTAAGTAATTCTCTTGCCTCAGCCTCCCAAATATATCTGGATGGTGCCCTAGCTGCTGAGCTACAAGTGCCAAGCTGAAAGCTCAAGAACCTTTAAAGATATATTTTCTTCTTGATGCTAAAATCTAGGCAGATTTTCTAGAAAAGTATCAGTCAGGGTCTTCAACTGTCTTTTGAGAAAATGAAGTGTTCTTTTAGTACCACTTTTATAATATGTTATCATCAATAAACATTAAAGCCTAGAATTAAATCTTATTTTAGCAAAGATTTGCCTATCTGAAATTCATAAAATATGATACAGCTCTGAATCCAATACATCAAGTTAATGTTTGTCAGATAGAAATAAAATAAAAATCTTAGCAAACCGAATTCTACTTCCTTGGGGCATGATCATGAACCTTTTATCTCTAAAATTTGTTAGCAATGGCTTGGTTTTCCAAGGGTTGAGAGTAGCAAATCAAACATGCAGAATGTCCATTTAAACTTGAATTTTAGATAAATAAGAAATAATTTCTAGTATAAGATTATCTCATATATTATTTGGTACGTATGTGCTAGCATATTTGTCAGTGTTTATCTATAAATTAATTAAACTGAGTGTCCTGTATTTTACCTGGTAGGGATAAAGCAATGTACAGGAAAATGATCCCTGAACACTTGTACCCCTACATCTATCGAACTTTAAAAAAAAAAATTAAATGAATAAGTAATGACATAATTATCCAGCAAACAAAATCACTGCTTCCTTTAGCTGAGTTCTCACAAGCAGCAAGCTGACATGGGACACAGCTGGAAAGTCTCAGATATGTCAGAAAAGGTAACTTTGCCTTCCATCCCCACCATCCAAAAAAAAGAAAGAAGAAAAAGAAAAGGTAATCTAGGGCCCTAGTTAGAATTAATTTTCAATATAATTATTTCTCTTTCTGAAACCCTAAGTACTTTATTTTATGCATTTAAAAAATTACTCTGAAGAGGGTTTTTGTTTTGTTTTGCTTCTTAGAGTAACAGTGTGCCCTGTTGCACAGAAATATTAGAATCACGACTGTGATTGTTCTAATCGGGCCTTCGTGTTATCACTAGGAGTTCGTTGGCTCCACTCAAATCCACTTTTATTTTTTCATAGTTTTCATGAAGTCTTAAGATAATAGTTCTACTCACATATATTCAAATATATATCCTTGAACTATGCACAATTTTTAACAACTAGGTATAGCCAAAAGGCCCTAATGTATGTATGTTTCTAGTGATGGTATTCATAGGACATGCCCATCCAACATGCAAACTCTCAGTATCCAGGGAAATATTGTCAAAGATTCTCAAAAACGTGCACCCGGTCTCCTCTGAGAACCTGAATATTATTTTAGGAGGTGTCACTATGTAGGAATTGCATGTGCCATACAAAAAAGCTGAGTAAATCGAAGTTTTTGGTTTTGTGAAATTTGAAAGGAATTTCTAAAATATCATTTTTAATAGGAAGCTGCAGAGTGGGGATTCACTCCGCTGAGCAAGCACTAGCCACGGCATACATATGTACATATGAGTGTGTACACAGATGTATGCATGGATGTCTGTGCATATGTGTGTTGTGTGTGCGTGCACTCAGCATTATACTACACTCTAGGGACACACACACAAAAATAAAGTAAAATTTCCTTCCTTGTGGAATTTTGTTACAGGAATGAGGAAGAGAGTTAATATGAGAGAGAGGGACAGAGAGAGAGAGAGAGAGAGAAAGAGAGGTTGTTTCTATGGGGTAGTCATTTCCATACAAGGAATGAGAAGGTTTCATAGGTATCAACCCACTGAGCCAAGTCCTGTCTGAGACTGGAGCAGGTAGTTTCTCCACTAGGCAGTGAAACTGGGGGTTTCAGTGAAGAGAAAAGCAAAGCATTCCTGGTCAAGAAAACAGGAGGCCGCGCACCTAACACCAGAAATCTCCCCTACTCTTTTCTAAAATCAGGTGAGCTATACAGAACCCTCTGGAGAGCTTAGGACTCTATGACCCCACAACAACTTAGATCTTGGGCTGATGTGCGTCAGAATAATCAAACGTCTGACAAGAGAGAAAGTAGGTTTAGATGTGTGTGGGTTCCCTTAGTGAAATGTTCCCAAGTAAAGAGTCTTATTAGCTGTGTGTCCTCAGATCTAGTGATTTCTCTTTTGTTCATTTTCTCCTATCAAGTAGATGGATAGAAAAAGCAAGAACTGAGGAGTTAAAGGTGCGCTTTGGACAGGTATCTATCACAGGTACCCGTGCCTGCCTTGGGAAGTAGCATTCTCTCTCTCTCCCCCTCCTCATCTCAGTAAATGAGACGATGATGGTGAGATGATTGAAAAGATAACCTTTGCTTTGTAGGAAAACAGATCCTTCCGATTAAAGGTTACCTAAAAATACCTCGCTGTTTCGCAAAAGCCATTGGCTGTAATCATTTCTATATAATTATCAAGCATCCTCTTTGGTTTTCACTGTCTAGAAGTTTGCTGTTCCATCATCTCAGGCTCACTGATGGATCAGGGACCAGCCTGCAAAAGTGCACATTGCCAAACAAGATACAAATCCTTCTTTTGGATATTTGTACATAGACTAACACGTTTTAGCAAGGACTTGTGTGCTTTCCAAGATCCGATAATTAAAGAAGAGTTTTTGCCTTCACTGGCTTTCTCCTTATGACTGTGAATTAGTCCTCCTTCAGGCTAATCTTATTTTCTTCTCAATTTTATAAAAGCTCTATTTTTTTTTCATATTAGAACCACCTACATATAAAATCACTGAGAAACTAATAGAACTCAAATTTGTAGAGAAATACAAAAGGAATCCACTTGTGTATGTGGTAACAATTATGTTTTATTTTAAATTTCTCTCTTGAGTAATTATAAATTCATGAGACGTTGCAAAGAGTGGAAAAGCTTTTGTATGCCTTTCATGTGGTTTCTGCAATGATTTCCTTTCACGTAACTACAGCACACTGTCTAACCCAGGAAGCTGACATGAGGGCAATGTATGAACAGAGTTCCACATAATTTTACCATGTGTGTAATGCGTGGGCAGAACATGAAGTTAGACAGAGAACGTTCCATCTCACGCCCGTCCTCTTTCCCTACCACACCTATCTTCAACTCACGACAACTGCTGATATTTTCCAGAGCTCTATGGATTTTGTCATTTCAAGAAGGATATATAACAGAGTACGTCACCTGTCAAGACTGGCTTTTTGCATTCAGCTTAATGCCCTTGTGATCCATCCAAGTTGTTGTATCTAGGATAGTTTACATTCTGTTGTTATTATGTTTTATTTTATATATATAACACATATACTCTGTATATATAACAGAGTACGTCACCTTTCAAGACTGGCTTTTTGCATTCAGCTTAATGCCCTTGAGGTCCATCCAAGTTGTTGTATCTATGATAGTTTACATTGTTGTTAAGTTTCATTTTCTTCTGAGCAGTTATCCATGACACAGATACCACTACTCACCTAGTAAAGGCTATTTTGTTTGTGTTCATTATGGGGCAAAAATAAAACTGCTCCAAATGATCCTGTACAGATACAAATGTTCACTTCTGTGGATTAAATATTTTTACTTTTGATGAAGTCCAATTTCTTGATTTTATTTTTCTCTTACCAATTCAGCTGTCGGTATGATATTTAAGAAACTTCACCCAAACGTTGTACCCCAAATGTGCTTCTAGGTTACTGTCTAACGGTCTGTACTTTTCCATTTTCCATTTATGTTCATGCCCCATTTGAGTTAATTTTTATATAAAGACCTATAGAAAATTGTAGGGGAAAAAGGTAAATCCATGTTTAGGTCAGAAAGTTTTTCTACGTAATCATTTTCTCCAAGGATCTATGTTTTAATTTTGATTGTCTGTCTCTCTGTAAATAAATAACTATTTTCATAACAAATTGTATATATATAATTTGGGGGACAGGCTTGTCTTAAAGAGTAGAATGTCCTTTCTCCCTATACCCCCAACTACACTGTATAGGCATCTAAATCTCTAGGTCCCTGTCTACAGTTAGAAGCAGAGAGACTGGGAAGGATGTAGATGTTAACCAAAAACATAGACGACACTGATAGGAACAAAATTCCAAAAGAAGCTACAGAGTTAGAAGCGCATATTGATAGGGTGACTTAAAAACAAAAAATCTAGCAGGGTAGAAAAGGGTAAATATTTTCTTCCCCAAAGGAAGGCTGACTGGAACAGTCAAAAGCAGAATAATAAAGGAGAGTGAAGTCGCTCTGTGGACAGGACAGCCGTGCAAAGGGCTGTTCAAGGGACAATCTAATGTTGGGAGGCTCCTTCTGGTGTGAGGACACAGGGCAGGGTAACAGTTGTGTAAAAGCCTAATTTTGTTCATCAGCTTAACAGCAAGGCAAAGGTACCAGGGAAAATTTGCTTTCTTTTGTTTATTATTTCAGTAGCTATTTTGTATTATTTTGTATTTTTTTTAATATTTATTTATTTGTGAGACAGAGTCTCACTTTGTCACCCTCGGGAGAGTGTCCTGGCATCATAGCTCATAGCAACTGCAAACTCTTGAGCTCAAGAGATCCTGTTACCTCAGCCTCCCAAATTGCTGGGACTACAGGTGCCCACCACAGTGCCCCATCTGTTTTTTAGAGATAGGGGGTCTCGCTGTAGCTCAGTTTGTTCTCTAACTGTTGAGTCCAAGCAATCCCCCCACTCTTGGCCTCCCAGAGTGCTAGGATTACAGGTGTGAGTCATCGCGTCAGGCCCTTTAGTAACCACTTCATTAGTTAAATTTATTGAGGATGAATTTACATACAATAAAATATTCATGTTCAACATACAGACAGATGAGTTTTAGAAAATGTATTCACCCTCCTAAGTAGTACTACATTCAAGATGTTGAACGTAGTACTTTTTAATCATAATTAAAACTCTCAAAATATGGATTGTGATGTAAATATTAGAACAGGAGAGCCCAGAGCAGTCAGCAAATGCTCCACATCATTTGACAATACTTTGTGAGCTCCTGGCCTCTACAAGACCTTTTGCTAGGTACTAGGGATGCAAAGATGAAAACGTAATAACCACTGACTTCACAGTTTAGGGAAAACTCACAGGTTTAGGAGTGAAATAAACAGAGACACTGATTCCTCTTTGCCGCGGTGCCCTACTGGGTTTTTCCCTTTTTTTAAGATCTGGGGTCTCAATCTCATGCAGGCACGTCTCTAACTCCTGAGCTCAAGCAAAATTCTCCCTCCTCCGCTTCCCACAGTGTTGGGATTACAGGCGTGAGCCACTATGCCCAGCGAGACACTAATTGACACTAATTCTTAATCCGTGGGCTGAAAGAGGAAGGCATTGGGGATGTGATCACTGAGAGATGGAAACTATATAACTTTTTGTCTAGATGGGAAAATGAAGTAACAAAAAAGGAAGTAAGGCCATCAGCTTACACATGCAGGGAAGCAATGAGGAGTAACACCAATAACTGGGGTGGGGCACGGACAGGGCCACCGACCTGTGCAAATGCCTTCCTGCCAAGTCATCATCTGTGGGGGATGGGGAGTGATACTTTGCCTTTGTGGAAGAGGAGTGGAAGTGGGGACATTGCCAGGGGACTTGAGGCTCTCTTAGAGGAGGTATTGTTCTATCTACTGGTAGCAACAGAAAAGTCTGTAATGGTTTCACACATACAACACAGAAGGAAATGACACACACACCAGTTATGATCTTTAACTTTTAAACTCTCAGGTGCCATGTGGCGGGTGGGGTGGGTAGTAATGGACTTTCATTCTGTAGAAGTCTCACAAATCATTCTTGCATGTTGGAGCCTGGTAAGAGGCTTTGAGAGCCTGCTGCAGGACCTGGAACCTTCTCTTGGCTTCCTGCCTGCTGACTTCATCTTATTGATTTGCTGATCTTAAATAGAATGGGCTTCTTCTATGGTGGTGGAAACTAGGTTACAGCTGATCAAACCTATTTCGTCTCCTTCATAGGCATACTTTGGGATTGCATTTCCTGAATGACTTGGTAAGTTAGGAATGGCCACGAGACTGAGTTTTAAGCAAGTGCATTTCTTCCAGGACTGACCCCAGAAAAACTTCTGGACACAGTTCTCTGTATTTCTTCAGCTACTACAGATTTACTAAAGACATCCACGGTGGTCATAGAAACCACAGTTGAAGACGTCATAGACATTGGGGAATGAAACCAGAATTTCTGAATTATTGCTCTGAAAAGAGAGGCCAACCAAGAGTACCAGTTTTGTAAGTGAACAAGAAATTTTCTTGATGTATTTATGGGTTTATTTTTTTTTAAGCTGTTGCCTTAAAGAAAATACCTTCTAATTGATGGTAATAATGTGATGTCTTAGAGAAAAATGTAATTTAGACTTTAAAATGGATTGTTCCTCCCCTTGTATAGATGGTGGACTATGGAAAACTAGCACTCAAAGAAGTAAATATGTATTATGTTTTAACAAGTTAACATATTTATGTATGTATTTATTTAGACAGAGTCTCACTACGTTGCCCTGGGTTGAGTGTCATGGTGTCACAGCTCACAGCAACCTCAAACTTTTGGGCATAAGCAGTTCTCTTGCCTCAGCCTCCCAAGTAGCTGGGACTACAGGTGCCTGCCACAACACCCGGCTTTGTTGTTGTTGTTATTGTTTAGCAGGCCTGGGCTGGGTTTGAACCTGCCATCCTGGTATATGTAGTAGGCACCCTAGCTGCTGAGCTACGGGCACCAAGACAAGTTAATATATTTAATCCATATATTTTTTTCAGGGTATAAGAGGTATTTCTGCTCTCATAGAGAGAAGAAAAGGTATTTCTACACTCATAGGCACTTAGTTCTACTCTGACACTCCCAGTGATTAGTTGAAACTGGTTTTTCTGAGCAGTACCTCTTGACCTAGAGTGTAGATCAACAAACATTAGGAAAATACAAAAATAAATCATAACTATGACTTTGATCATACAACAACATTGGGAGGACGGCTGCACCATCTCGACTCTAAAGAAGTTTTAGATTGGTGGAAAGCTAATTCTTTCACCAAAAGGAACTGACCTCATTTTCCAATCTCTCTGGGAACATTTCAGTTTATTTCTTATTTACTCCATGGAGTCTATTTGGCTATGCATGCAAATGACACTTTCTGGCTTAAGAATACATCTCACAGCTACAAACAAAACAAGAATCTAGTATCCAAAAATGTACAACTGAAGGATTTTTTCATGTTTAATAACATTTATTGGTTTCTTTGAAAATGAAACACATTAGTGAATAATTATTTCTCAACTAACCATTGTTAACAGAGAATGAAAGCATATATTTGCAATTTATGTTTTCATAGATATAGACTTCCATTTGGAAATTTCTCTGACTCTTTTCATAATACACATACAAAGACAACTGAGTATGTGATGTGTTTTGAAGGGTAACTGCTGATTTTTGATTGACTAGATACATAAATAAGAAATTATTAAATGAAAAGAACAGTTGACTCAAAGTCAGCACAACAAAGGGCGTCCATTTTCAGTTTCATTACCACTTAGAAAAGGCTGAAGATGTCATAATTAATGTAAATTTTCTTTTAGGTAATTGACTTCCTGATGTTTCCCATTTCGTTTTTCAGCAGAAGATCAACAGTGTGAATCCACATGAATTTTCAGCTTGTGTGTCTCTATTTACTTTTGGAGTGAGTAGTGAACTTACTCAAAAGTTTAAGCTTAATACTTAAAAGTAGTAAGCTGACTCCACTTACTTTTGGAGTAAGCTCCAAAATAAATTAAGTAATCCCAAGATAAAAATACACATTTGATTATAATATTGAGCTGTCTGAATCACTTTGGGTCTTTAGTAATACAAATAACACTAAAAATAACATTTTTAGGAATTTAAATATATTTATATAATACATTTAATAAATAATACAAATACATTTCTTTATCAGTGGGATATGTGCTAGATGCACACACTTACATATGCCCACATATATATATACCTGTATATGATAAGCAATAACTGAGAATTTATAATAAAACTATTTCTAAATAAGTGATAACCCATTTCTTATTTACTGAGAACTTATTACTGAGAACTCTAAACTGAGTTCTTTGAACATCTTTTAGCTTTTTTCTCATAAACATTAAAGGCACCCTCATGTATATTATCACTATATTCTGTAATATTATCATTAAATTCTGTGTTATCTGTATGAGAGATTAACGATAACGGCAAACCATCTCTACTCCTTCCATTGACAGGTGAGATTCAATTCCTGATTCTTAAAACATGGGTCCCCAATAGATTGTGGCAAAAATGCTATAGAACATCTTGCTGTGATCATCAGAGGCCCCACAGATTTTGAGGGACCTCTTGGAAAATTGGTACTGAGGCAAGTAGGTAACGGTCAAGGAACCATGCCCACTTGAGCTCACCATGGCCCCTGGGTCAGGACTGAAGGATAAGACATCATGTGGAGAGAAAAAACCCAAAAGCAGTGAGTTGCCTGACTTCTAAGTGATTCATCTCTTGTTTCCTCCAGCTCTGATGACCTCCCAATGTTCAAAGGTTTTTCTGCTTGCTCCGAGCTGAGTATATATACAGAATAACTGAGACAGCCAGAAATCACAAGGCTGGATGAATTAAATATACATGATAAAGGCCAGAATAATTTAGATGCTATTTGGTTATTCAGTAGCACTCCCAAACATTCTCACATCTTATAAGAAGTTTGAATATAATTCAGACCTTGGAAGCATTATAGAGTAATGTTAATATTCTCTAGAAGAAATCCATAGCACAATTATATCTGGGCAAGTTGAAAATAAAAGTGGAGGATACACTACTCTCTTGGACACATAGTGGATTGCAGGTGCACATCTGCTGATCAGTGAATTTTAAAATGTTTCTCCCACTTTTGTTGATACTGCCATAATCCAAGCCACCATATCATCTCTACTTGACCACAGCCAACCCTGTCCAAGGTCTTCAATCTCTCTGATCTCCTTGAATGGAAAATTTACTACCAGACACTTCATTGAAATATCAGAGAGGCTTTCCTGGAACACTCTACAGAAACCCCCCCACCCCCAACTCTCCATATTCTCTTTGTGTCATACTTTATTTTCCTTTACACAACTTATTATCATCTGACATTTTTAGAAAAAAAAATTGTGTATATTCCCCAAACCCATCACTTTCAAAAATGGTACAAGAACTCTACAATTTTTCCAAAATCTCAAACAATGCTTGGGTTATTCATGGTGATAAGAAAATATTTGTTGAATCTATAAATGAGAGATTTTAACAGATATATAGTGTTTCGGTATAATAAAAAAATTATCTGGAGAAAATATTCGGAGGAAAATGTGTCAAACTGTGGAAAAAATTTATACCTGATGCAATAGGAACAGAGAATGGTTATGTAATGCTCCAGCAGAGGAGGCACTGGGGATGTTCAGGACCTCACCGTAGGTAGAATGGCTTCAAGCTAGAAAGACCCTAGTTTACGAAGGTCAGCGAGAATGTGTTGGAGTAATAATGGGGTGTTATAAAGAAAGGCTACCTGGGGAGAACGGAAGTGACATAAAATATCATTAGAATTGGGAACATGACAACAGAGTAGAGGAAATGACTAATAAAAGTTGATGCTGAAGCTTTTAAGTGGAAGAGACTAGCAATATCGTTGGCAGAGACATTGAGTTAAATTTGACCCAGGAAGTCTTTATTTATTACATGCTGTGTACAAGACGTAATCTAAAATATAATTAGACTTAAGACTTTGTCCAAAATATAAAAATGAGTAATATGTGCACTCACACTGGAGGGAATACTGGACAAAGACGGGAATGTGCAGCTAGCCTCAGTCTGCGTCAGAAGAAAGCACAAATAAAAACAGGAACAGATGTGAGGTAAGAATAATTATCACACTCACTTCGGGGTGAGACTATGTCCTTAGTCTGGAACATGACAGGTTGAAGTTTTTTAAAAAATGGTCAGATTCTAACTCTGTCAAGGAGAAAGCATTTTGTTATCAATCATTAGGAAAATGAAGAACAGAACAAGAATGTGGTAGCACCTCACGCCTGTTAGGGTGGCTGTTATGAAAGAGTCAAAAAACAACAAATATTTCTAGGACTTGCCGGTTACGAATCAGGCTCCAGTAAACATTCTCATGCAGATGTTTGTGCTGTAAAATGATTTTTGTTCTGCTGGGTAGATACTTAGTAGTGGAATTGCAGGATCAAAAGGAAGGTCAACTTTTAGATCCTTAAGAATGCTCCATACTTCTTTCCAAAAAGGTTGTACTAGTTTGCAGTCCCAGTAACACAGTCCAAATGCTCCCTTTGCTCCACATCCATGCCAACATCTGCCGTTTGGGGACTTTGTGATGTGGGCCAATCTTACTAGAGTTAGGTGACATCGCAAAGTGGTTTTGATTTGCATTTCCCTGATGATAAAAGATGATGAGCGTTTTTTCATGTGTTTGCTGGCCATTCACCTGTCATCTTCAGAGAAGTTTCTGTTCAAGTCTCTTTCTTGCCCACAAAGAAATGGGGTTGTTTGATCTTTTCGTATTGGTTAATTTCAGCCCATGAATGGATTAACAAACTGTTGTGTATGTATATCATGGAATACTATTCATCCATAAAAGAAAATAGAGACTTTACATCATTTACCTTTACCTGGAAGGAGTTGAAATATATCCTTCTTAGTAAAGTATCTCAATAATGATTAAAAAAAAAACCTAATGTACTCAATATTATTATGAAACCAATACAAAAGTACTTGCACTCTCTTACAGATGATAAAACACAAAACACAAATATAGTCTAACAGGGGGAAGAAGTTGGGCAAAAGAGGGTGGGGAAGGGAGAAGGGGGTTGGTGGGAGCAGGGACAGCATTTGGAGGGATCTTGACTAACGTGCTCAATGCAGGGATACATTTCTAAACAACTGAAAGTAAACTGTAAATGTCTTACTACAAAAAATAAGGAAGAGAGGTAATGGTTATATTAATCAGTTTGATTTAAGCATTCCATATAATATAATATATCACTTTGTATCCCATAAATGTATATGGTTATGATTTAATAAAAAAATTAAAAATGTTTAAAAAGTAAAAACTGTTGACAGAGGTATGGAGAAAAGTGAACCCTGGTCCACTGCTGTGTAATGGTAAGAAGAAAATGTCACCATTTGTGTCAGCATGATTAAACCCGGAGGACATTATACTCAGTAAAGACCAGGCACAAAAAGGCAAATATTGCATGATGTCAATTAGACATGGCATCTAAAAAAAAAAAAAAAAGCTGAACTCTTAGAAACAGAAAGTTGGATGTTGGTTACAAGGGGCTGAAACTAGGGAGAAAGGGGAGATGAAGAAATGATGGAGACCTATGTGGAATAAATTGAGTATAGTTGATAAAAATATACTGAAGACTTGAAATTTGCTGTGAAAGTATCTCTCAAGTTTTCTGACCAGGCAAAAAGAGGTAAGTTACTATGTTGTATGTTAACTAGCTTTTGTAGTCTTGTCGCAATATATACCAAAACATCACATTGTATATCTCAAAAATACAGAATTCTTATTTGTTGATAATACCTCAGTAAAGCTGGGAAACTATTTTAATGTCATGGAGGAGAAGCTTAGAGTAAGGCGAAGGCTTCAGTACTCCACACAGCCCGTGGCTACAGCTGGCTAGACACTCTCCACTCTGGGCTTCTCTCTGGCAATGTTAAATTCCCAGACTTTCTTTCTATCACCTTCCAATATCCCAGATCCCAATGCCTTGAATCGTATGTCTTGCCCAGTTTATTTCATGGAATAAAGCTCTTAATCCTTTTACTCAAAATAGGACATGCTTAATATTCTTTTTGTTTGGATATCAAAAGTTCACTTTGGTTGAGAGGTCATTAATTCGTTCCTTTTTATTTCAAAAGCCACTGAGGATTAAGCTAGTTTAAAACTTCACAAACATAAAAATTGACCTTCAAAATGCTTTGGGCATTTATAGCCTTCTCCTTTGTTGGTAAGCAATGAAAACAGGAGCGGACTTCTTGCTAGATAAAATATGAGTCATAGACGTGTCTTTGTAAAAATATTAATTTCATTTAAAGTACGTCAGGAGTTACCCTGTGTCATTGTGAAATTTTGCCAAATGAATAGGAAAGAATATTTATTTGTCAGACTTTTGTTGTTCTGTGTAACCAGATACACAACTGTTTTCATTACTGGCGAGTTAACTTCTGTCTTCTACCAGATGCTATTTTTTTTTTTTAACCAGCACAACTACATCATTATGTACATAAAGGCATATAGTTTATAATACTCTCTATTATTTAATTCAGATTGACCTTATATAAAGATTTTGTATAGATTCAACTCAAAGAAATAGAACCATGGGTCCTATAAACAAATAAATGTCTTTTTTTTTTTTTCCTCCAAATACCTTTGAATTGAGTTCAGGGAATAAGTGAAATTTCTTCCTTGGTTCCTCTGTCCCAATGAGATTTTCTATCTTTATTATTACCGCATCAAGTTTTAGCACTTGCAATATAAAATAAATGCGATCGCAGCCTTGAGTATCGTACAGGACAGTTGTTCTATCTTATACTAGGGAAACTAGTGGTGGGGGAGGGCAGGGGTGTTACACAAAACTGCTTGTCTCTGTCAGATGGGAAATATTCTATCCTACGTTCTTGACATCTAAACAAAAATAAAATTGATGAAATGTGACTTTCCTTCTATTAAAAAAAAAAAACTGGACAGCCAATGGGCAACATGTTAACCAATTGGTACAGATAATGCATTTCAAAACAAGCCGGTTCAAACACAAACCAGCTATAGCAAAATAGTTCTGTGAGTTGACTGCCAGCACTGTTGTCCTGAGCTGTCATATATTAAATATAAAAAGTCATCACTCTTCTAATCCATGGGGCTTTTATTTTTCTGTAGCCAAGGTTTGATTTGTGCATGTACCTGTCTCCATGCACTTTAATGGTTCCTTGTGGCCATGATGTGTCATCAGCAGTTACAGAATTGTAAATGGGACATTAAAGGCTCAAATCCCTCGATTTACAACACCGTACCTAGTACCAGGAGGCATATGACAGTCTTGTCCTACGTGGATTGAGGACTGTTTGGATGCATTTGCTCACAACTGCCATGCAACTGATTTATCACAGCGCTGACAAGAATTAAAGACTCAGTAACATGCAGGGGGCAGACAGGCAAGGCTGGCTCCAGAACTCTGAAATGGATTGCATTAATTCTCTTTGAGGACTTTGAGAAAACAAACAGAAATAATAGCTTATTGATTTTCTGAACCAAATCTGTGCAAATGTGTGAAAAATTAATGTGAGTCTTTCCACTAGGATCACTACCAATATCTCTTTTCCTTCTGCTTTATCAGGGTGTGTGTGTGTGTCTGAGACCTTTAATGAAGTAGGATTTCAAGAAATAGAATGGAGGAAAATACTTGTTAAATTTTTCATGTCTGATCATTCTGTTGAGTATTTAATAATTACATACAATTGCAGATACAATCATTGACCTAGATCTTAAACTATTTAGCAGAATAAATCTTTTAGAGGTCAGTCAATATAAACATAGAAAATAATGTCAATTTTGGGGGGTCTGAATGATTCTAAACATCTTAATAATATATCAAATGTCTTCCTCTTAAAATATATTTAACTTTGCAGTTAAACATTATTAGTTGAACTATGATCACATAATGTGCCTTGTTGACCTAATATACATTTTAGAGATTGTTACTAAAAATGGTTCAAGCAGAGAGAGTAGGAAGAAATATGGGAGGAAATATTGAAGGAACAAATTCCTTAAATGCCTACCCTGTGTTAGTCTTGACTTGTATTAACCTTCATCTTCACTTTTAATCTCCCCACCACCACCTCCCTGTGTGTCTGTCTGTCTCTCACTGAGGTGGAATTCTGAATACAACATATGCAAAAAACTATATATATATGAGAAAAAATAAAAGATAATATTCATTAATCCCTATAGGTCTGGCATTCTAAGTCTTCTTTGGCCAAAGATGAGGGAAAGTATAAATTGGGTACATTTGCTTCAATTCACAAAGACAGAAATATGATCGCTTTGATTATTTCTAAAATATTTACATTTTAGTACATTTATCTCTCAGTTTGTTTAAACTTGACTTTTTTCATATTATGTTTGATTTTTTGCAAATGTACATTAAAAATATATTGTCACATTTATTATTTTGTTTTCATAAATAGTCCATGGATGTTGACTTCCTGTTTTGTTATGTTAAAACTGCGTATTAGTACCTAATTTTTTCCAAGCTTCTTCTTTGTTTTGTTTCAGTTTTTGAACAAGCAAATATTTTTATATTAGCACATCCCTACATGTGGTTACCTTTCCAAATATTCTTGTGGCTCTCTCTACTGAAATCAGTTAATTTGAGGAAAAACAAAAGAAAGAACCATTTCAAAAGTTCATGCTATCATAAAAAAAAGGAAAATGTGTATGGATAGGAAAAAAGAAAAGATCAAAAGAAGAATAAAATAATAGATGACTTATCTTAAAAAAAATCCTGGTTGAAAAACAATAGGAATATAATACTGAAAGGAACTGGTCAGTATAGTGCCATCTAAGTATTCTTACTCCATTTATAGAAAAAGTCACTGAAAACTTCTAACTTCATTTAACCAGAGACCTAAGAGGAACTTTTTTCTAGGTGGGCAGGAGTCACAAAATAAAATTATTAATGATTCTATGTCCGGGTGTGAGTGAACACACTAGTTATAAGATCCCATGATAACAATCCTTACGTAGCCTTCAGAATATCAGAAACCTTTGGGTTAAGCTTTGTTGTGTTTTTATGGGTATTTTAAATTTGAGTTATCCCTCATGTGGAAAGGCATCGAGTCACTGTACGTGTTCTGAGAAATAGTTTACCAATTATATTCCTTATGGGCGGAATTTCTTTAGGCCACATGGCAAGATATAAATACCTGAGACAAAAAGAGGCTGGGAGAGCAGAAATTAATGTGCATCACAGCAAAAATAAACATCATTAACTTCATAATTTTACTTAGGGTCAAACAGTATCAGGAATAAAACCATTTTAATAAATCATTTATTATGAAGTAAGAAGTTTTATTTGCTCAAGATTCTAGTTTTCCTAAGAAGCTTTCAAAGTTAAGAATAGGGGGACTCTGCTCCTTCAGCCTTTATATTTAATAAACCTCTCGTGCCTTCCTAGAAATGTGCTTGGCTTACAGTTTCTCTTAAAAGGAGCAATGTCTCCCCTCATGGACAACGTTATTTATGGATCTACCATAGATCCGCATCACACATGATATTACGGACCTACATATATTTGTGGATCTATTATTAACAGGTAGGTCTCTTTCCGAAATTTATGGATGCAAGAATGTTTAGCAAGAAGCACTCTAACCGGGTGCTTTTTTGTTTGTTCTAATTTTTTCATTTTCATGCATTTATGGCAGGTAACTTCCTTACCTGTTGTTTTGGTCTCTGCCAAAGTCAGCAGCACAGTCTCTGCTCACCATTATACTCTGATTCTTTTGATCTCAAGAATAAAGATATTGCATAACACCAAGAGACAAAGATCAAAAGATTTTACTTTCCTTTATTCTCTATCAATTACAATTTCAACAACTAGCCAGGGCTTTGACAATGAACCTTTAAACAAAGAATAATTAATGAGAAGGGGAAAAAATCATCATCAAAAGACTGTTAGCCAGGGCATGATTAGATGCAAGTGGACTCTAGAATACTTTGCTTAAGAAGAGTAATCAGATTTTCATTCTGTCTATTTCCCATAAGAAGAAAAACTTCCTCTATGGTATTTCTAAGGACCCTCCAGTCTTACCTGGGGCATTTTCCTGAACACTTCCCCAAATGTAGATGAAATAGGAAGTTTAATTTGATGATATACAAGACTATAGTTCTAAATATGCAAAGAATCTGATGATGCTATATTATCTGTAACATTCAAAAGAGGAGATATAATGTTTTGTAACAAAATACTAAAATTGATTCATTTCTGTTATTTTTTGTAATGTGCAACTCTTCTCGTCCAATGTAATGGAAGTAAGTTCATACCCTCCAATTTCCAATTCATACCCTACTATGTGTATTTTTTTTTTTTTTTGAGACGGAGCCTCAAGCTATCCCCCTGGGTAGAGTGCCATGGCATCACAGCTCATAGCAACCTCCAACTACTGGGCTCAAGTGAGTCTCCTGCCTCAGCCTCCCAAGTAGCTGGGACCATAGGCGCCCGCCACAACGCCTGGCCATTTTTTGGTTGCAGCCATCATTGTTGTTTGGTGGGCCCGGGCTGGGGATTTGAACCCACCACCTTAGGTGTATGTGGCTGGCGCCTTAGCCGATTGAGCCACAGGCGCCAAGCCCCTACTATGTGTATTACATGGTAAACCATTCACTATAATCACACTTTCTGTTTTGGCTGTAAAGTCCTTAGCACCACCTGTATTTTTATCTTTGTGTTTTTGCCCCATTTTCTCTCTACTGGGCTCTCATCTCTTCATTCAGCAAATGCTGAGTGAAGCCCTACTGAGTGTCAGTTACACCACTAGAAACAAAAAAAAAAATGAATACAAGAGTCTCATGTTATTTGAGGGGGAGTGTCCTTGAAAATGAAAGCTGGTAGAATAGGTTTTCCAAATTCAAATTTGTGTAGTTCACTCTGAGACTGCACTCATGAATGAAATCATTCCAGAAAACAAGCAATAATGTTTAGGAGAAAACCTTCTCTGAGCATTTGAATAACAGCTATGTTTCCAAGGGAAACATTATGTTTCTAAAACATTATGATTCTAAAAATCATAAAATGCCTCTAAACATGCACATTTTTAACAGGCCAGCAAAATCCTACCAAAACTCACACATCAGAGTTACTATCTGATGCTCAATAAAAATTGGGAAGGAAAAATTTTACTGTGAATCTGGCAACATGACTTATCTGACGATAGAAACTTGGCCACCAAGTTTACTTGCATTTGAAGCTAGGCACTTTCATAGCATCAGCCTCTGTGTGCTGGGCTTTAGAAAAGAAATATAATGCGATGATAAAAACTCATGAAATGTTTCGGGTAGCTACCAGCGACAAGCCCTAAAATGTGCTGTAACATGGAATGTCACTTGGGTTGCAAGCACAAGTACTGGCCCGAGGCTGAGCAAAAATAAAGGTTGCCTAACAGTTTCCTTTTTTCCTGCAGATCCATCTCTCTTTATAATTTTGCCCTCCCTACATAGCATTAGCTTATTGTGATGTGGCCTTGCCATCCTGAAGACTTAAGTATTAATTGTACTTAAACAATGTTGGTTTTGCCAGACAGTTTTGCATATTTAAATAGTATTTCTAAAACCCGAAAATGTGTAGATTACAAAGGGAAGGCTCTCTAGTAGGAGAGAATTACATATTTTGAGTAAAATGATTGGGAAAAATAATGAACCCAACTAATCCCACTGGAGGCGTCTGTCCATTCCAGATATTTTTAAGCTTTCTCTTTATGGCCAGAGTTGAAAGCTATTATCCTTCTTGACCTGTTAAGCTTCCATACTTATGAGAACACTTCTGTAAGCCGTGTATGGAAAAGCCTCTCTATTCGTGGCTTTGTCCAGGACTCCCACACACGATACTCCACGTTACGTCCAAACGTGGAGCCATGTCAACTTTAATTCTGGGGCCAGGCTGTAGGGTCAGGCTGAATCCCACAGTCCATATCTGCTGGTTTTTAGACTGCTGCAGCCACTATTATCGTCATATTACTCCAAAAGAGTCAGTTGGGCAGTATTTGAAAGGACAGTTCGTAGCCTACATTTGTTCTCAACGTGGAAGCTTTCAAGCTCTGTGAAGAACCTAGACAAAATGAAAGGAGACCTGAGTTCTCTCTTCTCCAAGGGTTCAGAGGGAAGTTCTGCTTTTTTAAAGTAAAAACCAGACAGAATAATACTTTCCTTCAGGTCACTAAAAAGTAAAATGAGCTAGAAAATATCCCCTGTTCACATCTGGACCTATGATAATCTCATTATCCCAAAGAAGATAACGCTGCGTTTAGTACTTGACAACTTGAGTTCTGTTTTTTGGCCATTGTCATTGCTTATGTTTTACCCTGGCCGCACTAATTTCCTTCCCTGTTTTCTTCACGAGTGCATCATCATCTTTAAGTCAAAAACGTTAACAGTTAAAATCTCATCGTGCACAAACCGAACATCTGTTTTTGAAAATTGTTATAAAATTAATCTGCTAGTCAGCTTATAAACACTGAGAAACTTAATAGAGCTTCGAACGAGAGCCACAGACTAAGAGCAGATTTAATAACTTTTTAATATCTGATCTTTAAAAGGTAAAATAATCTTACATTATTGCATTTTTCCCTTTTCCTAGAATAAAGCTATTTAGAAAACAAGTTTTACTTTCTTTATTTATCGGTGATCTTTAAACTCTAATGTTTGGACTCAGCAACTCCAAAACTTCATTGAAGTGTATGAGTAGGAATATAAAATCTCTTTCACTATTATTGTACACTTGGATAATCAGATGACAATTCCCCACTAAATTTTGGTCAATTAAATCAGTCTGCCACTTTGAAAATCATATGAACTTTCACTGTACTTAAAGGAAAGGGAAAAAAAATAGTTCCGACCCCAGCATCCCATCCGGGAGGGAAAAGGTGAGGAAGGTCAATTCACATTGTTGCCCTGCATGAAAATAAATAAAACATTCCAAAAGGCTCTCTCTAATCTGGTGTCACTTTATTATTTATTGCATATAACATTCTGCCTCAGTGTTACATTGAGTTTATATAACTCGTTCCTGAATGAAATGAAAATGAGCCATTTATACCTCATAAGCCATAGGCACTATCTCTTTGCATTAATATCTTCTGATTTGAAGTGTACATAATCACAACCACTCAAGACTATTACACAAAACGGAAACAAAAACTAATAAAACTGCAGAACTGAAACACTGGAAAGTGTAGGCTATCATCAGAGAGGTTTTAGAGTTGAATATATGGTAATTTATTATTGCAAAAATGAAAGTTTGGAAACATTACATATACTTTATCATACATAGAATCCCCTCAATATTTTAAAATGATATATACCCAGAGAATTTTGTGTCTACAGTTACAGAGAAAATATTAATTCAAATGTGTATTTCCATATAAAACTATTAATGGAATGTTAATCATTTATGCATTAAAATTTGAAGAGGGGATTTTACTTCTTCATGTAATACGTTAGAAAAAATAGACACTTTTACTGTGTAAAATCAAAAGAAGAGATTTGCCTCTTCCTCCCCTCATGTAGCAGGACCTGTGTTGTCACTCAAGGGAGATGTTTATGAGCAGCTGACAACGTAGCCCTTCCCAGAAGGCAGAAATGCAGACCCAGCCCAGACACCTGCTACTCTGCTGTCCTGCTCAGTCAGAGATTCTGTGCACAATACTGTTTGCACTAAAATAAACAAACCAGACGCAGTGCCTAATCAACTTAGTTTATGTTGATGGACATGAGGCAAAATAATCAATTCATGTTGGAAAGGAATTGGATCCCGTATTTGCACCTACATGTCAAGAAAGCCTTCAAAGACCATAAGAAAACAACGCCAAGTGCATCCAAATGTATGAGCTGTACACTTTTAACAAGTTTTATTAAAGAAATGAATTGGATAGATTTTTGTTCAGTATTATTTTCTAGCATTTGTTGGCCCATTTGTATCCGAATCTACTAAAATCTTTATAGCTTTATGGGAAAGTCTCTCCTAGATACATAAATTAAGGCTCATACTACTATATTCTAATTTTATGTTAATATAATAGCATAAAAAAATTTGATGACTTAACAATTGAAATGCCTTTATCAGTGTGTAATTGTGAGGTCTTTTAAAAGTATTTTTGTTGCTGTGGATCTATATAAGTAACTTTGAGTGTGATAGATTTGCATATTTAAACTTACACGCATGCTAAGGAAAAACAGTTAACTCTGAGAAAGATGTTAAAAACCCAGAGAGGAAAAAGTTATCTGATCTAGTATATAAATAAGATTCTGTGAAAACATAGCTTATCCTGGAGATAAGCTAGGATAAGATAAGGAACAGAGGACTTATGCTAAAATAAGCAACAGAGGGAGGCAGTGACACCCAGCACCTGCAGAAACAGCTTGCCTGGGTTCCGCATCCCAACTCCACCACCTGTTAGAACAGTGACTTTGGCAAGTTACTTTACCTTTTGCACTTCAGTTTCCTCCACTGTAAAATGGGACAACAGAAGTATCTATCTCCAAGAACTGCTTTAAGATGTAGATCAGTTATATTTGTAGAGCATTGGTAAGAGTTAAGATAATAAATATATTTTACACATTAAATATCATTGTATTAGATAAGATTATATATACTATTTCTGTATATAAATTTTTAAATATACATATAATTTTAAATACATTTTATAATTTATACATGGAAATATTCAGGCATTCCCAAATGTGTTATAAAAATTTTATACATTTCCTCTACCTCTGCCCTACCATTACTCCAGTTCAGGCAATTCTATAATTTATAGTTGTAAATGCTTTCTTCATATCTTCTATCTTGAAATAGACCAACTCATTCTTTTCTAAAATTCCACAGTTTGTGTAAAACTGTGAGAGGGAGAATAGGAGCTAAAGACCCCAATCTCGGCAAGGGAAAAGGCCTCAAGAAAAGGAAAAAACAGAGAAGCTGAGCAAAGCAGAATAAAATCAGTTTAGCTAGCTTACTTCTAAACTTGCAGTTAAATTACTTATCTGAGCAGTACCTGGTTTTATTAGAAGCCTGGCCTGTAAGGGATACAGCTTGCAAATACCCGTGCTGGGTCTGTAAACACTCTGAAGGACAATGACCATAATAGAAACAGATGAGGGCCTGGAAAGGAGCATTAACCAGGCCACCCACTGTCCAATCAACAGTCAAAGTAAATATCCATCATGGGGATTTGTACCATGGCCAGGGCAGAGACCAAGGGAATAGCTCAAGCTCTGGAGTATGGACAGAAGAGCTTGTTCCCTAATCACAGAAGGAAATGTTTTGGGTGGAGATAAGAGGAAAAGGCTTCTTTTCCACCTGTTGCTCAGAGGAGGTGTGACACCATCACCTCTGCTCCTCAGAGAATGGAAGGGGATTAACCTCCCCCTAGGAATCTGTGTGTGTGACCACAGACAGGAGGCTGCCCCCACACAAAACTCGGGTTTCAAATTTCTCAAGGCTGCCCAGATCTATAAAATTAATGATTATAGATAGAATAAAAACTAACATGCTTCCTCAGAGAAACTGCTCATGTTTTTATTCCCTTCCTCAGCTTACCATCTCAGTTATAAAAGCCTTCAATAAAAGCTGAGTGGAACACACACTGGGGGCCACTCCCTGGAACCTCACTTTATTCTGCATGTCCTGTCTCTTTCTCTCACTGCTTTTAACTTCATTTTCTTTCGATCAATAGCTGCCATTTCCACAGGTGTTAAGGGAACCTTCCCCTGGGCTGGGACCACAGGAAAAACTAAGTTTGTTTTTACCAAGATTTATTTTGCTACAAATGCCATGGTCATGAGAGTCGTTATTTTACATAGACTAATACCATGATAAAAATCATTAATTTTATTTTTATTCTTGGACAAAAACCTCACGAGAGAGTATTACACTGTTCTGAATGGGTTCACTGTGCGGACTTCTCCAGGGAAAGCAAACATGGGCAACATCAACCTGGATTTTTGGATATTCTGTCTGCCAGTGTGACAGCGTCAGTAATTGCCTCACATGTTTTGATCCAATAAAGAACAACAAATTAAGAAAGGATAGCTTGGCTTTGAATTAGTTGTGGAAAATGAAGACATTTTAAGCTTCCTGTTTGAGAGTTTTAGAGAAGAATATTTGACCCTGGAAATGGAATAGCTTAAGGTAGTTGTGGCCGACTGAGAAGAAATCAGTCCCTTCCAGATCATGTGGTGAGGGCCTGTTTACTAGGATTCATCACCACTGAGGAAGGAACCGTGCAAAAAGAGTTGAAAAAGAAAAGGGGAAAAAAATAATTCCCAGGCAGGAAAAGGAAAAGAGGGATTATCTCTCTTCAGACTTAACATTATTGTCAAATTACACAAAGATTTTCAGAAAGACTGAACAAAAATATACTTGGCATTATATTGGAATTATACTGCTTTAAAACTGATATTAGAGGCTATAATATATATAATTACCTTTTCATTTGTGTTTTTGGAATATTTATACATTTTATTAAGAGAATCATATAAAGTCAATTGATAACTTTTAATTTCAATGTTTTCCATTTATAAAAAATGTTATATTCAAAGGACATGCAAATATTACCACAATCAAATATTAAAATTCATATGATACATGAAAGGGACTGAGACAAATCCAACATTTATTGCTTTTCACTACTCTGAGGTAGAAAGGTGTGACATCATCCACCACGTCAAGAGGTAAATAGCAAAATTTTTGATTAAGGGATTATAGTTTGACTGGATTGTAAATAAAGATATATTGAATGAATGAATGAATGAATGAATGAAGCCCCATTGGAACAAGGCCCACATGCCACTGGTTTCTGTCTTCTGAAGCCTGGTCAGCAGAACAAAAGCAGCAGGTCCCCCTTTGATAAAATAGAGTTAAATCTCTTAGAAAGAGCAGAGGAGCTTGGGGGAGCCATCCAGTGGCTGGAGGCTGTTTTTATGAAAAACATTTTCCTGAACACATTAATAATTTCTGTCAGACTGGAAACAGTTACAAATATAAAAACAGCTTGTTTATACTTTGGCTTTACATATTTTACTGGCATTACACTGTAGAGTCTAGAAACTTCTCATGACCAAACAAAACCATGTGAAACTTACCAGGTCCTGTCAGGGGTAGATTTGTGACAGGGTTTCGTGTTTTCATACATAGATGTCAACTTTCCTTCCCCACTTTGGTGTTCTTCACTCCCAGCACTACATTTTGGTTTATGACTTTATTTTTTTTTTACAACATGTTGGTTTTATATACAATTTGAAATATTTTCATCAGACTGGTGAACATAGCCTTCATGGCCTTTTCTTAGTTATCGTGGTAAGACATTTATATTCTACATTTAGTAAGTTTCACAGGTACCCTTGTAAGATGCACGCGGCCGATCTCGTCTGGTTTATGATTCTTATCTAAATATCCCACATGGCTCTTGCCTTGTCCCTGCTTGGCTCATCACGATTGTCAAGAGGGAGATGTCAGCTCAGGAGGGCAGGGTTCAACCTGCCCATGAAAGGCACTAATGAGATGCTTAATCTGAACTTCGATAAGTTGTGCAACTGTTTCCCTCTCTCCCTTCACTTCTAACACTGACAAGAAAGTGGAGCACTGGGGTTCTTCACATGAAGATCAAAAAAATAAAATGAAATATAGTAAAAAGGTTAAGGAGTAACATGAGGTACACAGGAACAGAGAAACTGCTTGTGATATGCGTTGTCATTATCTACAAATAATTACCGATCCTTCAATGAGCAGGATCAATTAATACAGAAGGCAAATGGGTTCTTTAGCTTAAAATGAAATGGAGAGATTAAAAGGCATTGTCTAAAATTAAATCATGAGGCAAATGATCATCCATCTTCTGACTATAGTTTACTCGATTTGTTTCAAAGAACTGAAATACACGGTCACGTCTTAATTTAGAGGTTGTTTATTATTTCAAATGAGCAGCAATGCCTCAAATTGTAAGTACTTTTTTGTTCTGCTTTTTATGAAAAGAGAGAACAGATGAATTTCTGGCTGGCCCATTTCAATCCATTTTCTTTTGTGACTAGAATTATTACATTCTAAGGCAATTCTAAGCCACAAGAAGCTGTAGCTGTAATAGGAAATTAAATATAGTAATTAACCTAAGGCTACTCATAATTGATAGCATAAAACAGTGTTCATGAATTGTAGCATCACTCATTTAAAAAAAAACAAATGTAAAAACAAAATGTAAATAAGCACAAGTCAAAAATATTCAACGCGGGAAGCCAGCAACATGGTGAAACAGGAGACTCTGACTCTCCCTCCCCCGACAGACACAAGTAAACATGAACAATTGGGTCAACTATCTCCCCGAGAAAGCCAGAATCCAGTTGAAAGACTCTGACACAACAGACAACTAAGAAAATGAATATATTAAAATGAGTAGAAAAAAATAGAGACACGCTCAGGCCCTAACCCCACCTAAAGCATGAGCCTTCTACTTGGGAAGAAAACCCCAGCACCCAATTCTAACCAGGGGGGAAGGAGCTTTTACCACACTAGGGTCCAACCTTTGTAGCTGCTGCCTCTTAGGTCACTGTGCTTGAGGGATGGGAGGGGCAGGGCACTGGGGGGGTTTTCCTCCAGCACAGAGAGAAAGGGGGTTTTGAACACTGAGCACTCCCAGCCGCTGCAGCCCCTGAGGTCAGCCCACCTCCCTCCTTCTCCCTGGAAAGGGTGGGCCTGCATGCTTTACAAGCAGTGCCCTGAGGTTCTGGCCTCCAGCAAGCCAGTCTGTCGAGCCTGCAAGCAAGTAAAGAATAAACCACCTTGAGCCTAAGTAGGGCACACAGCATTTCCCCTGCACCTTTCCTTGGCTTTCTCCAGGGATCCTTGCAGCCTTGCACTCTTCCTGAGGAAAGATGCTGAAGTCTGCTCCTAGATAGAACAGGGTACACAGGGCTCTTGTGCCTTCTCTCAAGCTTGCTCTAGAGAGAAACTCCAGCAATCTCTTATTGGAAAAAGGCAGAGGAATCTCCTCAAACCTTAAAGGGAATGTAGGTGCTGAAGACCAGACGTGTCCCCAGGCCAGGAGCAGGGAGACATCCACATGCTTAGACACCAGCACAGCACATCAACCTCCATCCAACTCCTGGGCTTAGGCGATTCTCTTGCCTCAGCCTCCTGAGTAGCTGGGACTAAAGGCTCCCGCCACAAAGCCCAGATATTTTTTGTTGTAGTTTGGCCAGGGTCGGGTTTGAACCCACCACCCTCCATATAGAGGGCCAGCGCCCTGCCCACTGAACCACAGGTGCTGCTCAAGATACATGTGTCTTTTAAAATGGAAAAAGTTTATTCTTGGAAGTCCAAATCACCTTTTCTGGAGTTTGAACAATGTGCTATGTCAATGCTTTGTTACCAACATAGCATTATCTGTCCCAAAGAAAAAGCTTAAGAATAACAATGAATTGGTTTGTTTAACTTCCTCAGGGCTGATGTAGATCACATTGCTTCCTGTTTGACAGTATTGAGGGCTGTTTCCATCGAACTACAAATTTACCTCTCTGCCACAGTGATTTTACAAAGTATTATTCCGTACTGTAATAATCAACTGCTAAATACCAAGAATCTTGAATTTTTGAACTGCGTATTAAAGGATCTGTGTTGCTATTGGTAAAATAAGAGATTTATAATATCGAATGCCAATTAACTTGGGTGTAAGTAAATAATGTATGGGGG
>CAUYQV010060574.1:0-16290 GCA_963574575.1 Galagoides demidoff
ATGCAGGTATCAGCCCCAGGGAGATATTATTCCTCTGTGCCCTTTTGTGAAGCATTAGTGACAGTCTCTAGTTGCTTACTCTACCCTAACCTTCAATTACTAAAGGAGAGGAGCTTTGTTCTGTTTATTTCAGCATTAAGGATACAGTAGGACTAGACTAGGCTCAATTAGTATTTGCCATGAGAAAATGCATTGAATATTCTTCACTGGGCTAGGTTTTCAGAATTTATATCTTATATTAATCTAGAACTTTTCCTGGAATCTGAGAGCGAAACGTTTTGTAACCTTCCTGTAGCTAGTTCTTCATTACAAAGGGTTTCATTGTATATGCGGGGGGGGGGGGGGGGGGTGGTTAGTATATTTCCTTAAAATAGATCCCCACTTTGCATGTTCCAGAATATATATTTTCCTACTCAATTATTATCCATACCTGCAGACACTCTTGAAACAAAATTTACAGAATTCAATGAACTAAGGATAAAAACAGGTACTTCTAGGTTTTTTGTTTGTTGGTTTCTTTGTTTTTAGTATCTAAAGCATGAGTATTGCCTCATTTTACTTATAGTACATTGAAGGAAAAAAGATAGGCAAGGAATTTTCCAAAATAAATCCTCAAAACCAGTGCCATCTGCTCTACAGAAACTTCAATTCATCAATTCATTCGTGCTTTCATCATGCAAGCATGTCTTGGGGTAAGTGCTTAGTAAAAGATACTTAACAGATACATTGTTTCCTGACCTCTGAATAGTTATTGTCTTTAGTGAACCCTAGGGCCATGATTTTCAACTTGTGTGCCATGGCCTCCTGCGTGCTGTGAGAGTGATACAGGGTTCCCCCACTCAGGCTGGACAGGGACCCATCCCCATTCTCTAGGCCCAGGTAAGCTCAGAAATCAGACCCCCATCTCTAGGCACAAACCGGCTGCCTTTCCAGGCCACACCCTCTAGTCTCTAGCCAGGTCATGAACAAAGCAGCCAGGAACATTTTAGGTGGTTCCACCTTGAGTAGGGAGCACATACCCTAGTCCCTTTCCTGAGACAAAAACTGCAAAGCCCTAATCACCTTGTCCCAGAGGAGGAACTGCATTTATTCATTTGTTAGTACACTAATTAGTTTTGAAGTCCTGGCCAAAATGTAATCTATAGCCCTAGACAAAGGACCCTTGTGGGAGAATTCCGACTTGGGTCTTCCCCTTCGCTGGAAGCTCTGGTGCTTTTTTACTCCTGTATTCCTTTCTGTCTAATAAAATCCTATCGTACCACTGACCTGTGGTCTGTGGGTTCAATCTTGGAATCCCTGAGACCAAGGACCTATTGAAGAAAGAAATTCCAGTAACAAGAGAATTTTAGGTGTGCCACGAAAATTTTTAAACATGATTAACCAAATTAGTTTCAAAAGAAATTCAAAGTACAGTGAGTATATTCTTTTTTTCACTCTTTTTTTTTATGAACATAATTTAAGTGTGCTGCAGAAGTTTCACATAGGTTCAGGGTGCTGTGAGATAAAAGGTTGAAAACCACAGATAGGTTGCCCTTGCCCTCGAGATGTGGCCATTTGCTCTCGTGTGGTCCTCTGCAAGGTGGCGACCAAAGCATTCTTAGCATTCTCTTCAGCCTATCTAAACTTCAGACAGGTTTCTTCCTGGCTCTTAGCCTTAACCTTTTTCCTTTGACTCTGTTTACTTTGGAAGCCTTGCATCTCTACCTGTTTGAGATGTAAATCTCCCCTGCCCGCCCCCGCCCCCTCCCAGCCAGTTTACAATCAAGGAAAGTATTTCTTGAGAACCTGGGAATGATCTATTTGAAATGCAAATCATCAAGAGTGATAGGACTCCTCTCTCCTTGTCTCTCTGGCAGGGGAGGAGCCTGATTTAATCACTAATTAGCAAACACAGAAGGCCTAATCACACTGACATCCTCCCTCTATTGCCCTCTGGTACTTTTCCACTATCCTATCCCAGTGTTTAAAAACTCTGCAGCCTTTGCTCCACCTGGGTTGAGTTCAGTGTCTCTCCTTTCTTTCAGTAGCCTTGACCTCTGTTGTAGTAGTCTTCAATAAAACTATTGCCTATTTAACTTTGAATCACATACAATTATTCTTTGAGAGTTTCCACATGTGATTTTGTTCTCTCTTCAGTGCTGCTGTGCTATGATACAGCAGGAACTTTCTTTCTTTATTTCTTTATAAATATTGTTGTTGTTGTTATTATTATTATTGTATTATTTCAGCAGATTCAGCTGGTACAGTTGGAGTTTTGTTACTTGGATGTTATATGGTGGTAAAGTGTGGTCTTTAGGTGAACCCATCACCAGGACAGTGTATGCTGGACCAATAGGTAGTTTTTATCCCTTATCCCCCTTGCATCCTTCCCACGTCTAAGTCTCCAATGTCCATTTGACTATGCGTACCCATAGGTCAGCTCCCATTAATAAGTGAGAGCATCTGGTATTGGGGGGTTTGTTCTCGAGTTACTCCACTTAGGATAATAGTTTCCCTTTCCATCCAAGTTTCTGCAAAAGACAGTATTTCACTTGTGTGTCTGTGTGTGTGTGGCTACATACTATAACGAGTAAGTACACACACCACATTTTCTTTATCTATAGTCCTCAGCTGATGGGCATTTAGGTGACTTCATGTGTCTGTGACTGTGAATTGTGCTGCGATAAACATACGGTTGCTGGCATCTTTTTGACATCATGGTTTACTTTCCTTTGGGTAGATGCCCTGGAGTGGCATTGCTGGAGGGAATGTTAGATCTATTTTGAGAAATCTCCACAGAGATTGTATGAATTTACATTCTCACCAACAGTGTACAAACTTGCCCTTTATACTGCATCCCTGCCACATTTATTGTTTTTTGACTTTTTAATAATGGCCATTCTGATTAGAATAAGATGGTACCTCATTGTGGCTTTCCTTTGCATTTCCTTGAAGGTCAGTGATGGTGAGCATTTTTTAAAGTTTCTTTGACATTTGCATATCTACTTTTGAAAAATATATCTGTTCATACGATGTCTTTTGTTCACTTTTTTGATGCAGTTGTTTTTATTTATTTTTGAGTTATTTGAGTTCTGCATAGAAGCTGGATATTAGTCCCTTGTCAGATTGATAATTTACAAATGCTTTCTCCCATTCTGTAAGGCCTCTTTTTATTTTTCGCTTTGTCAAACCATTTCATTGTAGCTGTACTCCTGGGTTCTCTCTTCTGCTCCACTGATCTTTGTGTCTGCCCTTAATTGGAACTTGTTCTGGTTACACTAGCATTGTAGTATAAATTGAAGTCAGGTCTGAGAAACCTTCAGTTTTGATCTTTTTCCTTAGGATCACTTTCGCTACTTCAACTCTTTTGTTTCCATATGAATTTGAGGATTTTTTTTTCTAATTCTTTAAACATCTGATTTCAGTCTCAGCTTGGTTATTATTGGTATACCACTGACTTTTGTTATTGATTCATAACCTGAAAATTTACCAAATTCATTTATCAAATCTAGGAATCTTTTAGAGGGGTCTTTGGAATTTTCTAAGGTGTAAGATCACATCATCAACAGATAGAGATAAATTGATTTCCATTTTTCAAGTTTGGATTCCCATTATTTCTTCCTCTTGCCTGACTGCTTTGGCCAAGACATCCAGTGCTACATTCAGTAGAAGTATTGCAAAGTGACTCCTTGTCTTGTGCCAGTTCCAAGGAGTAATGATTTTAACTTTTCCCCAACATTCTGTATGATGTTGGTCCTAAGTTTGTCATATGTGACTTTTATTATTTTGAAGTAGGCTATCCTTCTATCCCTAATTTACTGATTTTCTTTTTCATGAATGGACATTGGATATTTTGAAATGCATTTTCTGCATAATGTGAGATTATCATATGATTTTTGGTTTTAATTTTGTTTAAGTGGCATTATGTGGTGAATCACATATACTGACTTGAATATGTTGAACCATCCTAGAATCCCTAGGCTGCAACCCATGTGATCTTGATGAATTATCTTTTGATATACTGTTGGATTCAGTCTATTAATATTTTATTAAGGATTTTTGTATCTGTGTTTATAAGGGATGTTGAGCTCTAGTTTTCTTTTATTGTGGTAACCTTTCCTGGATTTGGTATCAGGGAACTGGCCTTATAGAATGAGTTACAGAGGATTTCTTCCTTCTGCTCAAGTTTGTATCAAACTTGAGTCATATATAGACCCCCTTCTTGATGAAGAGGAGAAAATAAATATCTCATAGGCTTCCAAAGCTATGGAAACATTTTATTTAAATTGTATGCTGCAAAAGGGAACTTTTAGAACTCATAGTTTTATAAATAATTTTTTAAAATGTGTTTTTATTTGTGTATGTGGGTGTGGGGTGTGTTTGAGACATAGTCTCACTTTGTTGCCCTCAGTAGAGTGCTCTGGTATCACAGGTCACAGCAATCTCAAACTCTTGGGTTCAAGCTATTCTCTTGCCTCAGCCTCCCAAGTAGCTGGGATTACAGGCAGCCACCACCCGCCTGGCTATTTTTAGAGACGAGGTCTCACTTAAGCTCACATTGGTATGTAACCCATGAGCTCAGGCAATGCACCTACCTCAGCCTCTCAGAGTGCTAGGATTATAGGTGTGAGCCACCAACGCACCCGGCTCAAATATGTTTTGGTGGAAATTTTGCCCCTGAAAATGTGTGCTCTTCCCCCTTCCAAATTTTCTAGGGATCCTGGGAAAGCAGTTTGAGAAACTCTGCCAAAATTTTGGCCAATTCTCTTTCTGATGAAATACTCATTATTATGCAGAATATATGGTAAAACTCACATTGAATTTTGTTTAAATTTTCTATTTTAAAATAAAAATGTTCCTAAGAGTCAAACTCATGGACAGAGCAAATCTCTGAACCACAAGTAAAACTTTCTATTAAAGAACCCTGACCTATAACATGTAAAGCAATAATTTAGAATTTCCCTTGCTTATGTATTTTGTCTTCTCCCTCGTGTACATATTTAAAACCCTGTAATTTTTCCCCTCTGAGTCTACGAACTTGGCCACTGATGCAAACTGTCAGTCAGCCACTTTGCTCTCCTTTCAAAAAGATCCGTCTGTATCAGATATCCTTGACATGTAACAACTGGAGATGACAGCCTGGGATTACCGAAAACTACTTCAGTGAATAATTTGCCCATAAAACATTGACCAATAAACCAACTATGTGGAATAATGTTGCTATTGTGTTTGGGAGGGCGCAAGTAGGTGTGCTATTTCTGGTTTTAAGATTTAAAACCAGAGACATTTACCTAAGTAATAATAATAAAAAAAGCCTACTAGTAAGTTGATTTTACTCATGGTGAATTAAAAAAAAAAAAACTCTGCTTTTCCAAATAAAAGCACCATAGTGTGTCTTAACTGTACTAACTTTTAACAAGACTAGTCATTTTTTGGCTTATTCCTGTACAGTATATACATGATGCATTTGCCAGTTTCCTAGGACCAGCTGTGTAACACAGAACATGTGAACAAGAGGAATACACAGAACAAATGAACAAGAGCAAATTTCTCATGGAACTTCTCCCTCAAATACCTGTCACTACTTTACAAAGTAAGTTACTCAGATAAGGTTCTAAATCAATCAATAGAGGTAGTTATTTAAAATTTGTAGGCTACTGTTTAAAAATTTATAATTTCTATGGGTGGCACCTGTGGCTCAAAGGAGTAGGGCTCTGGCCCCATATGCTGGAGGTGGTGGGTTCAAATCCAGCCCCCACCAAAAACTGCAAAAAAAAAAAAAAGTATATATATATATATATATATAATTTCTAAAAACTAAAGTACAGCCATACACTACTTATTTACTTCCATGTGACTATATGAAGAAAAACAATCTATGCAAGAAGTGTATCCAGGACCTAGGACTTTTTTTTTTTTTTGCAAAGAAATAAGCAGCAACTGACAGTAGAAAAGTAAAAGCAACTACAACACATCCTCTGTTCAGGATTGTTAAAAGCCAAGAATAAACAGGGCGAGGAAGAGATCCAAACTCTTAAAAGGTTTTTGGATTTCAGACGGTTCATATTGGACCCAAACGTGATAGGAAGGCACAGCTAGTTGAGATTTCTTCTCCTTCTATACTTTTCATCACACTTTCCTGACCCCTGAACATAGAACGTGACCCGTAAATGCGGATTAAGTAAAATAACAAGAATGTTCTGTCCCTAACTCCGCTAAAAGGTACACACACGTGTTGGCCTTTCTGCTCTGTAGGGAAAGGTAAGTCAGGGTCCTTGAGTCAGCCGCGGCTTTAATGAGGCTGAGTCATAGCTCTTAGGGAGGCAAACCTATTTATTACACAACACTTTTAACTGGGACCATTTTTAAAAGGCCAAATGACAGACAAACAGAGGGGCCAAGATTAGACGCATCCTTGGTAGGCAGCCGGCGCGCTGTTGCCAGAATAAGGATTTAGAGGAGTGGAGCTGTTAATAAGTAGCCAGCAATCCGGGGAAGGGGGAAGCAGAGCAAATAAACTCCCGGATGAATTTTTACAACAACAAAAAGAAACAGGTCACAGTAATATCCCTCAGGACTAAAATGTATGGCAAGAGCTTTGACGTTAAGTTGGAGATTTCGGTGTAAAAGGCACTAGAAAGAACTCGAACTATGTAGAATAATGTTGCTATTGTATTTGGGAGGGCTCAAGTAGAAAGAAGTAGAAAGTTACCACGTCCTTTCCCAAACTAAGTAAATGATGTTCTATTTCCAAAACAAAACAAAACCTCACTTCTAGGAAAGAGATGGGACTCTGCCAGGAGAGAGTCTTAGGGATATAGGGGAAAGAAGTTATACCTCAATATTGTGGGAAACTAATACGTTGTCTAGGACTCAAACTTTTTTTTGTCAATTAATAAGAAATCACTTTTAATATGGCACTTAGGAATAATTCTGAACAGTACAAAATATTGCTTCCTATAAAATCATATGAAAGTTTTCTAGTAGATTGAAATTTGTGTAGTTATAAATTCTTAATAAGGATTTCGAGGCATATTGAGAAAATAAAATGATAAAAACAAATTAAAGTGATTTCTTTCTGAATTAAAGCTTAAGAAATGAAGACTTTGTTGCATGTTATCTTGCTACATGAAGATTATTTAATGAAAAGATACTTAGTTGTTTCTCTGATGATTTATAAGAAATATTCTTATACATGATATGTATTTTTTCACTATTATTCTTTTTATTGTTCGGTATTCATTGAGGGCACAAAGAATTAGGTTATACTGATTGCATTTGTTAGGTAAATTTCCTCTTATAATTGTGTCCTATGCCCAAGACGCGTGTCACACACTGTGACGCCCCAACCTTCTTTCTCATCCCCACTCCCTGCTCCCTCTTTCCTGTACACCCCACCTTGCATTGGATTCTTGCTTCTCCATTCTTCTGATGCTTTACTAAGAATAATGTGTTCCACCTCCATCCAGGTTAATACAAAAGATGTAAAGTCTCCATCTCTTTTAATGGCTGAATAGTATTCCATGGTATACAAATACCACAGCTTATTAATCTATTCCTGGGTTGGTGGGCATTTAGGCTATTTCCACATTCTGGCAATTGTAAATTTAGCTGCAATAAACAGTCTAGTGCAAGTGTCCTTAAGGTAAAAGGATTTTTTTCTTTTTCGGTAGATGCCCAGTAATGGGATTGGAGGATCAAATGGGAAGTCTAATTTTAGTTCCTTGAGAATTCTCCATACTTCCTTCCAAAGAGGTCGTATTAGTTTGCAGTCCCACCAGCAATATAAAAGTGGTCCCCTTCTGTCCACATCCATGCCAGCATCTGCAGCACTGAGGCTCTGTGATGTGGGCCATTCTCACTGGGCTTAGGTGAGATCTCAGAGTGGTTTTGATTTGCATTCTCTGATTGTGATCAGGGACAATGAACATTTTTTCATATGTTTATTAGCCATTCATCTGTCTTCTTTAGAGAAGGTTCTATTCATCTCTCTTGCCCAGTGATATAAGGGATTGTTAGCTCTTTTTTTTATTAATTAATTTGAATTCTCTGTAGATCCTAAATTCCAAAGAAAATGTGGGGAAAACTGTTGAAGATATCAGCCTGGGGAAAGATGCTACATGATATATTTTAACGTATGTCTTCTTATATACATTTTTTCTCAGAAAATGAAATGAATCATTATAAATTAAAAACATTTTAATAAAAACAATATAATTCAATCCTTATAAATTGATTCTTTGACATAGGAACCATTTAAGTCAATAAATATATGAAAATCTCAAAATGTTTGAGACTATACAGCTATTTAAGAAATAAATCAATGAGCAAATAGCATAAGTAGATTGTAGATTGAATGAAATTTCAGGGGAAGATTCCTAAAAAGGAACTTCTTTAATCTTTTTTTTTTTTTCAGTTTTTGGCCAGGGCTGGGTTTAAACCTGCTACCTCTGGCATATAGGACCAGTGCCCTACTCCTTTGAGCCACAGGCACCACCCTCAAAAGGAACTTCTTAAAAGTAATTTTACAGTCAACTTGCGTGTCAGAAGTTCTCAGAGGAAGACAGAAAAGGAAATAAAGTTTAATTACTGTGTATTAAAATCTCTTTTAGTTTGTTGGGGTGGTTGCTGAGAGAGGGCTTGGTGGAGTCCCAGAGCAGAGTAAGCACAGAGGAAGGAGGAAGTTGGAGAGTGACAGGAGGACAGAAGGAGAGTACCTACCTTGGGAGACTACTTAGGATGGTGAATGGCTATGGGACATGAAAAAACAGGAGGGCCTGATCTTGAACTAGAAATTGCTTATTGCTTCATTCAAAAAAGTAAACCTTGCTGCTGTTTTCAGACTTTCAAAGTTTGGTATAGATGGTACCTTTTCTTTTTCAATTAAATGTATTTATGATCTATGTATAAATGATGTAATAAAAAAAGGCTGACAGAAGGAGAAAATATGTTGAAGTACACTATACTTATAGACAATTATGTTTATTTATGTATTTTTTACTTTACTTTAATTTTTTTTTTTTTTTTTTTGCAGTTTTTGGCCGGGGCTGGGTTTGAACCGCCACCTCTGGCATATGGGGCCGGCACCCTACTCCTTTGAGCCACAGGTGCCACCCACAATTATATTTATTTTTAACACATATTGCTTTGACACTCTTAACAACTTTTTACTTTGGAACATTTCAACACTATAAAAATGTAGAGATTTAAATAATTTAGTTATCACTTAACTTAAACAATCAATTATGGTCAATTTTATTTTATAAACTCCATCTCTTGTCCTGCTGCCTGGTTGTCTTTGATTATTTTGAAGCAAATGCCAGTAGCATGTAATTTTATCTATAAGTATGTCAGTGTCTCTCTTTAAAATATAAAAACTTAAAGAAAAAACAAAACTGCCATACTATTGCTTCACATAAATTTTACCAATAACTTATTTTTGCAATCATCTGGTCAGTGTTCAAATTTTCCCTTTTGTTTTATAAATGTTTTCAACTGCTTTTCAAATCAAGACTCAGATAAGGTTCGTATTTTGCAAATGATTAATATAAATTTCTTTTATTCTGTTCAATCTCTCACTCATTATCTCCTAGATCAGTGGTTCTCCTGTGGGTTGCAATCCACCGGAACTGTATTAAAGGCTTGTGGCATTAGGAAGGTTGAGAACCACTGTCCTAGACACTGATTTGTTTATAAAAGTAGGTTAATTTTACTTTAGACTCTAAATTTTGTAGCACTTACAGATAATAATATTTAAAATTTTGCCAATCTATTGGACACAATACTGCCTTAATGATTTTCAATTTACCTCCATATGGATGATGCCAAACATCTTTTTATATATTTGAGAGCCATATACATGCATTTATTTTTCTGTGAAATTATTATTAATATATCCTGTCCATTATTCTATTATTATTGATTTCTTCTCTATTTTTAGAATCTTTTTGTATCTTAAAGGTAAAATCATTGTCTACAGTACAAATTGCAAATATTTTTTGTCCTAATTTGTCATTTGTCTTTTTATTTTGCTATTGTGATAGTATGAGTGTATGTTTTTGTGTGGCTTAACATATCACATAAAAATTCATTTTCAAGTAGTTAAATTTTTTGCTTCTAGAATTTCATTCACTCGTAGAAACGCTTTCATCACTCTCTGGTTATAGAAGAATTCACCCAGGTTGCAACCTTCTTAAGTAACTGCATTGGTGGAATCTGACATAAACTAGAAGTAGCATGCAGAAGCAGTGAGACACAAAATGTTTCAAAGGAGAAACATTTACACTCACAGAGAATCTTCACATCTATAGAGATACTGAGGTTTCTTCTCTTTAAAGAGGATTAAAATCACTTTTCTTGGAGCATCTCAGCAAAGAGTATTTTCAGCATGCCAGGGACCTGAAGCCTGGGCACACCTAGGCAGCCGACCACTGAGTTACATATGATCCTGTGAAATCATGGGGCTTCCACATGGACTAAATCTTATCACTCAGAGGTGCATTTTGTTAGACCATAAATTTAGCCTATATCTAAATACCAATATATTAAACTGAAAGAATGATTTGATAAAGGAAAAATACTCCTTTGTTAATAATGAAAATACTCTATAACTTGATATGTAAATTAGACTATTCTTGTTAGGGATTAAGCAAGGTAACTGAGTGGTTACAGTTAATCCCATGACTACTGATTTGACTTTCTTTTGTACCCAATCTAATTGAGTGCTAGATCCATGATTATGAAACTATTCTGCTTGAGTGGTCTTAAGTACAGTCATGAATAATATAGTCCAAATGTTTGTTAGTGTTTCCCCAAGATTGCCACATACACAGGCTCATGCACTATGGATTTAGAGACAGGTGTACCTAAAGGTGTACCTGTAACCATACTGTTTATGATGAAAAGAAAGAACAATAACTGGAGCTTCAAACTTTCCTTTAAAAATAGTATGATTTCTCATTGATACACAGGATACCTAATCATACATCAAATTGTGGCAATTCAAAACAGAAAATACTGCTACATGTGCCTTGAAAGATACACAAAGTGTTAGTTATTGTCAACGAATCCTGTCTACTTACCTCTCTCCCATTTTAGTCTGTTACTCAAAGGCATGTTAACTTCTGAAAATAAAAGCTTTGGAAGGGTTCCACCAAGGGCCCTACTGCATTGGAGGCTGCGTGGTAGGAAGAGCATAGCTCAAATCTCTGTTCTCACTAGAGGCAGATTGATTTTTCTTTCTGAATTTTGGGTTCTTTATTTGCTTAACGAAGAAAGTTCCTGGTAAATTGACATAATGTACCCTAAGGATCTTTGGAAGCATGAAATGAGATTATTGGTATAAAGTTGCTGTCACTTGTTGGCTACATAATAAATGTTTAATAAACTCCAGTTCCCTTCCCTCCAACATCCTGGTTCATGCTGCAGATTCCCACCCTCGCTAAATGATACCGAATGGAGATTCTAGGGAAGAAAAACTTTCCCTTGGGTGAGGTCAGTCAGTGTATGGCAACTAACTACTGTCCCAGGAATTTGAGCAGCACCACTTTACCTTTTCAAGTTTATTAAAAAACAAACAAACAAAAAAGCCCAACTTCTCAGAATTCCAAAATGAACTGGGGTATTTATGGATTCTTATAGAGCGTTGAGTTATCAAGTTAATTTAACAGCTCAAGTGTTTCAGAGTAAAGTTGTCAGATGAATTAAAAACATCTCTGCTAACCAGAACTTCTCATATCCTTACCTGGCTCTACACATAGACACTGCTAGAAAAAATAGAGAATACAAACAAGGTAACAATAAAAATAACAGAGAAGATTATTTATTTCTCATACAAAGGATGCAAAATTGATACTCCTTTCAAGGCTCCAGGAAGCTCTGGCTGATTCTGCATTACAGCGTCTCCTTGTAACAAAATGTAATAAAATGCCCATATCCATTGTGTGCTCCAAGCCATTCATGAGGATAAGTTATGAAAATTGAATCTGGGTTGATCGGGAGACTTCCTGGACAACATGTATGAAAAAACTACAGCTTTTTGATGGAATAAATTAAGAAGTAAGACATGTCTATTTCACGTCAGAGAATATTTGTTTAGAGACAGTTATTAGCATACATTTTAAAATGGCAGAACTAATTACAGATGAATCTCTTTTCATTAAATCAGGTTTTGAGAATCTCTATTAAAATCCTTTGTTGACCGTTAAACAGTGGTCTTCATTTTCGCCATTTCATTGATCACCATGGAATTAACCTCTCAAATTAGTCTGGATCAGTGTAGATTTACATTATAAACTACAAAAGTTGGTCCACAGGCACCACAGACTTGGCAAAAGAAATTAACACTTCAAAACACTACCAATTTGGTGACCTACTTTTAGGGAAGATTAACCTGTAGTGAGGATGTGAAACTAAATTAAATTCCAGCTAAATACAAATATTTTTCTTCACATACTGAGTCATCTGATTCAGACCTCACAGGATGCAATGCTACCTTGCTTGGTGAACTGCATAATTATTTATAGATTTTCTCAACATTAAGCTTACCCTTATCTAACTTTACACAGGCAGTCCAGTTAGTGACTCTTAGAGAGATACCCTGCCGCATAATATGGTCCCCACATGGTAGGTCAGGACCCAGCTGCCACTTTTCCTATTCTTTTTGCTTTTTTTTTTTTTAATGTCTGGACACTGACTGAATGCCATATTGGTTTTATAATTTCTAATCTAATTTCTCTATAGGGGGACTCTAATTCCGTGTGCATGAAACAAAGGGATAATGTTACTTATTGTTGAGAATGGAGTTTCAAGGATTTAACTTGAATCTTTGTACTTATTGATGGAATTCTAAAACTAGGTTATTAAAAAAGTCATTTCTTGATGAAGCATTAATGATAAATAGCAAAGCTTCAGGAAGCTAAAATACTTAACACATAAAGACACTTTCATTTGAAACGGTTTAAGAATATGAGCTAATAATGGAATGCAAATTGTATGTCTTGTAGAGTACTATATTCATTCTACAATGAAGTTGATTCAGTGTTAATTGAATGAAATATTTTAAGTTATTAGAAGTAACAATGTCAGTATGTGTCTTTTAAAGAAACTATAATATAGTCACTCACTTATATTGTGCCAGTGATTGACTTTAGGCCAATTGGATGTTTCTCTTGCTTAAGAATAGAGGAAAGAAAAAATTTCATAGGAATATACTGGTGTAAACATTTTCTTACAACTAAATATAGAAGTAAATAGGAAAAGAGAAAAAGAGGATCATTGTCATGTCATCTAAGGGAAGGCATTCTGGCATTCTGGAGTTGGACAGAATGAGATAAAAGTCCAGAACATTGCCATTCCTCAGAAGGCCATAGTGCCACCCTTCAAACAGTCTTAAGAAAATTCCTCATGGTATTCAGTATGCATGAAAGTCTTTAGGACAGATACCAGAATGCCAGTTTATTAATTTGCAGTTAGAACTAGGGAAATCACGTGGCCTTGAATACTTCCTTGGTTTGATAAGCCTATGATCTCTCCATAGTCAAGCTGTTATGGGGGGAGCTAAATCATAATCAGGTAGATAGGATTTGAGAGTAGAATCTGAATAAAAAGAGTTAAATGAATAAAATATGCAATGATCTCCACACACCCTCTCACAACGTAAGATGTGAGTGCCAGTGGAAGTGGAAATGCATGAAGATCATAGGCTATTATCACCTCCATCCACCTCCACTGGAGGGATCGCCTTGCCCTGTGGATCAGGAATGTCCGATGGCTGGAGGCTGAGTCTCTAGCTGGCAGAATATTTGAATAGGTGCTGATAATAGCTGCCCCAGTGACTGTCTTTTTATGTCTATGCTGACCAATTGGCTTTCAGATGGGTGTAGTCCTTTTGAAGTAGTGTGTGTGTGTATGTGTGTATACCTGGATTAGAGTTAAGCCCAACTGTGGCCTGTGAGCTTCCCAATCTCTTTCTAGTGATTGTATATCTCTCCCCTGATCCGTTACTAGTTGCTGACACAATTTACTTCTCCACGGCTAAGCTCATTTCCCTTATGTACAGGTTATTTGAGGGCCAGGTCTGTGTAGTCTAATGCTTATTAAGAAATGTTATTATGCACTTCCAGTCATTGAAAAAAATAGATACACCGTCATGTGACAGTGAGAAAAACTGTTCTACTTCTTCAAGTAATGAAGCCTTTCTGGTAGAGCTAAATAAATTTTCATGAATATTTTGAGTTTTCTAATGAACTCTTGATTGGTTTATAGCATCTGTGCTCCACTCCTATTAACCCTATATTACTTATCATTTGAGCTGACATATAGTATCAAGAGAAATAAATTTAAGACTTGTTCCTTTGTTAAGGCTTCATATTATCTCCACTCAGTTCTTGGTTTCAGACACTATGGTATTGGTATGTAACATTAATATGAAAACAAACAATGTGTCCTTTTATTTCACATAAAGAAAAATTAAGGTTTAACCAATGAAAATGAATAGTTTTTTTTTTGCAAACTATGCTCCTAGGGTTTGTTTGAAATTATCTGTTGGATAATGCCAAGGACTACTATTTGAGATCTTGAGTAGAGGCCTTTGAATTACCTCATGATGTTTGCTTTAAGAGAAGTATCTGGGCTGTCTAAATTCTATTAAAAATCAATTTAGTTTCTAAAAATAGCACTCTAATTTGAAAATTTCTCAAGACATTAGTCAACTCCTTTGCTAATATCTGATTCTTAGGGGCGGTATTAGCACTTTAGAAGCTACATTTTTAAAACCACAGTCCTAGCTGGCAACAGAATGCTTTCTAGCACAGAGTCCCAGACTAGGAGTTTACAGACCTAAATTATAATCCTGACTCACTGTGTGATTGCAAACAGGTTAATTAATCCTTGGCTACTGTCTTCTGTTAAAAGTAGAATTGTGCTACCCCAGCCTCCATGGTCATATGTTAAGGATGTGATCTTATTTGGAAAATAAGAACGTATCAAAATTGAATACATAGAATTCTTACTTCTCCATTCCTGTGATGCTTCTCTAAGAATAATGTGTTCCACCTCCATCCAGGTTAGTATAAATGCTGCAAAATCTCCATTTTATTAATGGCTGAATAATATTGCATGGTATACGTATACCACAGTTTACCAATCCATTCCTGGGTTAAAGGACATTTAGGCTATTTCCACATTTTAACAATTCAAATTGGGCTGCAATAAATAACCAAGTGCAAGTGTCTTTATAATAAAAGAGTTTTTTTTTTTTTCCTTCTGGATAGATGCCCAGTAATGGGATTGCAGGATCAAACAGGAGGTCTAGGTTGAGTTGAGTCCATACTTCCTTCCAAAAGGGTTGTATTAGTTTGCGGTCCCTCCAGCAATGTAAAAGTGTTCCTTTTTCTCCACATCCGCCAACATCTGCAGTTTTGAGATTTTGTGATAGAGGCCATTCTTGCTGGGGTTATATGATATCTCAGGGTGGTTTTAATTTGCATTTCTCTAATAATTAGGGATGATGAGCATTTTTTCATGTATTTGCTAGCCATTCATCTTTGGAGAAGATTCTATTCATCTCCCTTTTTTCTATTCTCATCTTTTTTTCTCCTGTGTTTGCTAGCCATTCGTCTTTAGCACGAATGAAGATTCTATTCATTTCTCTTCCCCATTGATGTATGGGATTGTTGGTTTTTTCTTGTGGATTAATTGAAGTTCTGTATAGATCCTGGTTATTAAGCTTTTTTTCTGATTCAAACTATGCAAATATCCTTTCCCATTCGGTAGGTTGTCTATTTGCTTTGGTTGTTGTCTCCTTGGCTGTACAAAAGCTTTTCAGTTTAATTAAATCCCACTTGTTTATAATTGCAGTTGTTGCCATTGCCATGATAGTCTTCCTCATAGAGTCTTTCCCCAGGCCAATATCTTCCACTGTTTTTCCTATTCTTTCTTGGATGATTTTTATTGTTTCATGCCTTAAATTTAAGTCCTTTATCAATTTTAAACCAATTTTTGTGAGTGGAGAAAGGTGCAGGTCCAGTTTCAGTCTTTTACATGTGGCTATCTAATTCTCCCAGGACCATTTATTGAATAGGAAGTCTTTCCCCTCTGGATGCTCTTGTTTGGTTTATCGAAGATTAGGTGGTTGTAAGTTGTTGGTTTCACTTCCTGGTTTTCTATTCAATTCCAAATGTCTATGTCTTTATTTTTATGCCAGTACCATGTTGTTTTTACCACTGTATTATAGTGGTCTTATAGTACAGTCTTATAGTACAGCAGCCTAAAGTATAGTGCTGTCTTATAGTACAGCAGCCTAAAGTCTGG
>CAUYQV010060575.1:0-17570 GCA_963574575.1 Galagoides demidoff
GGCGGGCGTCTGTGGTCCCAGCTACTGGGGAGGCGGAGGCAGGAGACTCGCTTGAGCCCAGGAGTTGGAGGTTGCTATGAGCTGTGATGCCATGGCACTCTACCCAGGGGGATAGCTTGAGGCTCTGTCTCAAAAAAAAAAAAATAATGTCAACTGCCAACTCTCCAAAAAGACCACCAAAACAGAGCTCACTGCATTCATCCTTATCCTGGTGTAGGAGATCAATATTTTGTTGAAGTCTTAGATAACTTTCTGAGGGAGAAGTAGAAACTAGGGTGTTTGTGAAGTTTTTTTGGGGGAGGGGTATGGTATAAGATAGGTCTTTCAGTGCAAAGATCTTAAATGGATTGAGCAAATTTAGTGACACAGTGGTACAGAATCAGTGGGTACAGTGGGACAAAGGTCTTTGGTGGAAGTGGAAGAGTAAGTAGTCTCTTGATAAGCCCAGTTGAGTGAACTATTGCCCTGAGGAAGGAGATAACAAAGGCTAGTTGAGAGTTTGGAAGTAGGCCAAGCACGGTGGGTCACACCAGCAATCCTAGCCTGGAGGCAGGGGGATCATTTGAGTTTAGGAGTTCAAGACCGTCCTGAGCAAGAGCTCTACTAACAATAGAAAAACTAGCTGGGTGTTGTGGTGGGCACCTGTAGTCCTAGCTATTCAGGAGGCTGTGGCAGGAGGATCCCTTGAGCCATAGCAGCACTCAACCCAGGGAGACAATGAGACTCTCTAAGAAAAAAAAAAAAGCAAGAGAGAAAGAAAGTTTGGAAGTATAGATTTGGAGGAAGTTCCCCAAACAAACAAAAACTAGAGTTATTTGTACTTGCATTTTCTTGGGCAACAGTCTCTCGGAGGAGTTAGATCATGTTAAAAGAGTCTCAGGCTGCTTGGTGTTGGTTCTCAAGGACAGTGACGAAAAACAACAGTGAACATTTTGTGAGACTCATTTTTGTCCCAGCCACAGTTCACAGTGCTTTACATGCTTCCTATTTTTTAAGTACTCTCAACAGTTTTTTGAGGTAGAAATGAGTATTTTCGTATTTTCAGGAAAGGCAGCCAGGCTGGTTAATCAGACTCCTCTGTGCTCCTAGAGTGAGGACGAGACCAAATGTGGGCTGGTTTGTTCTCGATGCGTGTGTGTGTGTTCAGAGAAAAGGCAGAGCAAGCACGGGGCATGATGAGATTAACTCATGGGTTTGTGCGTTATTTATTTCAAAGTGCTCCCTATGCGTTCATATGACCTCTCCCTGGCCTTGTCATGGTCGGGGCCTCCCTGCAGACTCGGATGCAGGGACCCCTGTGGTCTGGCTGCTGTGGATCCAGCTTGTCGTAGCTTTCTTATCTCAGAATGCTTGTTGCAGGGACCCCCTGCCCGTAGCTGACCATGCCCGGCACTGTTGCAGACTCTGAAAGGGTCCCTGAGGACAGCAAGGCCTTTGCACATGGGGAACAGGCTTTCCCTGCCAGCAGTGTGCAGGCTCTTGCTTCGTGATGCATTGGTTGCTAGTTATATTTCAGACTGTGACTTCAGTCTGAGAAAAAAAAAAAAGGCAGTGTGAAAGTGGTTTGCATTCTTATTGGATTAAAAAAATTTGCTTTAGGTGGCAGCGTTATGTAGTGAACGAACAACAGATTTCGATGTAGAATTTTGGGGTTGAGTTCAGGCTCTTACGTTTCTGAGCTGTGCTGTCATGAGCAAGTTACCCAGTGTCTCTGAACTTGACCTTCTTCTCTAATAACTTACGGTGAATGTGTACTTTTCAGAGTTGCTGTGAGGTTTCAAAACAGTGACATGAGGGTATAGTTCTTTAACACAATGAAAAAATATTTATTATTACATTTATTTGTATAATATTTGTACAAATACTGTATAAATATTGCATATATTTATTAAAATATTAATATTACATTTATTTGTATTTATAAATAAATTAATTTGTATTACATTTATTTGTATTTATACAAATATACAAATATTTATACATTTAATATTTATATTAAATATTCTATACATATTTATTATATTTATAATATTGTGGTTATTATAATGTCATGTGGTTCTGTAAAAATATGTTGTACCCAGTCAATTACTAGATAGTCCTGTGATTCTCCCTCATGCTAAGATGTTTATTTTTGGAAGCACAGGAGTTCATATGAATCATTCTCTAATTTCGGGAATGTTGTAATCTAAACACCCCAGCAACTCATTTACAATAGACTAAACATTTCTAAGCATAAATGCACACTGGATTGATAATTACTTCCCCAAGCTATGTTTCGAGTTGGTAATTTAATTTGCTTGCAGCCTCCTCACTGCAGGATTTATACTGTGTGTGTCAGCTCAAACACACACCCACACACACACTCACACCATCCCAGCATTGCCCACGCTGAGAAACCCATTGTTAGAAGCTCCCTCGCTCAAGAGCAAAAGCTCTCAAGGGGACTTTCTCCAGGACCAGATGTTCTCTGAGGGAAAGTCTTACACTCGATATCCTTTTAATGTCCCTGCCCCTGAAAGATACAACTCTCATTTATATAAAAATAAATTCTAAAAGTAAAGGGGGATGTATAAACATTCATGAAAAGCCATTGTCTTTTGCCCTTATGAATTACTAAACTCCAGTGAGTTTATTAAGAATTTTCAAAGATCTAGTTGTGATTTCTGCTTATTAAGTAAAAACATAATTCTTTAGTTAATCCCATAGTTTTTTTTGCCATGGGTCTGAAGGTCTAGAATGTATAATTTACCAATTAAGTATTCATTTCAGAGTTTATCTCTTATTAAATATAAAAGACACCTAATTTGCAATGTTATCCAGGCCTTCCATTCATCATTAATTATAATGTTGATGTGACAGTTGTCAGGTGCATCTTGGAATCATGGTTTTGTATACAGTGATTTATTTTGTTTCTTACAGAGGCTGAATTCGAAGGATACAGAATTTTGCCATGGAACTTTTTTACGAGCGGAACCGTGATGGGCGCTATGACAGGAGCTGGCCCTGCGGTCTCCCAGGCAGATTTCCTTAGCACGTGACTCTCCGGTAACACAGGGGGACATTTCTGGGAATCCCTCATTTTCTTTCACCTTCTTGTTTTTTGTCCTCTCCTTAAACATTCCTGACTACTCAAAGTAGGATCCTCTGACCTAGCAGTCCGGATCATGTGACTGGGAAGTAGCCACCACTGAGGTCTGCAGGAAGGCAGAGAGCCAAGCTGGGGAAGGACAGGTGCACGAGCATTCAACAGGAGGGAGGAGGAAGTGCATAGGGTCCCGCGTGGCAAGAGAGCCTGTGTGTTGGAGAGTCCCCGCGGCCAGAGATTGTGGACAGGAAGTAGAGATGGGTAGGGTGAGGCTGGCTGGGTGCCAGGCTGTGCAGGCTTAGAATTCATTCTCAGAGCAATGGGAAGCTATTGGAGGTGTTTAAAGTAGGGGCAGGGCAAGACACAATTTGGAGACATTTTACCAAAAACTACCCTTTTTTATCCCCTGGGGACTGTAGGTGGCCAGGATGTTCCCCAGCATGAACGTGAGCCGTGTCTTCTCAATCTCCTCCCCACCGAGACAGGTATCAAGGAAGTACTTTATGAACGGCTGGGTTTTTTGTGTGCAAATTTGTTACTCATGGTGACCTCACTGAAGACAGCTGCTGTCTGAAAAAATCACTCTGGAGATGTTGGGTGATGCTTTCTGGGGATGGAGGAAAGTCTGTATAAGACACAGTGAGATCCTCCAGGTCTCATCCCCTCCCTGGAGCCCGGGTGACTTTGTCCCACGTAGGAGAACAGCCATTAATATTCAGGGGCGATGGAACCTGAAGAGCTGTGGGCTCCTGTGTACCAGACATGGCCGTGTTAGCATGTAAGTGGGTGCAGAGCCGTGCAGATGTTAGAAAAGGGAAAGCTGCTTAGCAAAAGAAGCCAAGACTGTACTGGGTCAGGAATAGATACTAAAAAGAAAAGCAGTTGTTATCATTGAAATCCTAAGACTGATGAGAAATATTGCATCGAACAAAAGCAACAAACAAACACACAAAATAAGATGCTTGTGTAAAGAAACAGATAATGTGCCTGGAGATTAAAATCATTTAGAAAAAGTCTATTATCTTTTGAAAAAAAATTCTGGGAAAACAGAATGGGAGAATAAAGTAATGTCAAATAGAAGAAAAGAGGTAAGAACTTTATGTGATCAACCCAGCAGTCCAACATTTAGCTAATAGATACTGGGTAGCGCCAGAGCAGAGAAAATAGAGGTTAAGAAATGGCTTCAGAAATAGGACACCAAAGAATTTTCAAAACTGAAGTGCAGACCCCGAGGTTAAAGCCACCCACTAAGAGTCGAGCAACAAAGGACTCACATTCTCATGGCTATTCACAACATCTTGAAAAAGCAGAGGATCCCAAAACTTTCCAGAGAAGGAAAAACACACACATACTTACCTACGAGGCCTCTGGGATCACAACGGCATTAGAATTCTTAAAAGCAACACTGAGGTTAGAATAGGAACAGTATGGAGAGAACCTTACCATTCAAAACGGATGGAATTTTCATCTTAGCATTACAAGTATTGGGTGAAATAAATAAGCATACTGAAAAAAAAAAGTGACAAGTTGTCTGTGATTCTCGTGCTCTTTCAAATGAAGCTACTGCAGGATCAACTTCAGTCAAACGAGAGGAAAAGCAGGATCAGTGACCATGGGGACCGAGGGAAAGGAGGTTCCGTTCTCGGGATCCTTTCTTTGTTTCTTTTCTTCCTTCCTTTTTTCTTCCTAATTTTTCGTTGAGAACGGTACCAGATTTTCATCCCTGTAGCCCAGAATCTGTGGGTTTTTCAGGGCTCTGAATGTCGTGGCATTTCCGTTTGTCCCAAGCGCTTGGCATCATTCCTTAGTGAGTTCCACGGTCACGGGCAGAGTGGTGGGGAGATGGCCCCGGGCGGGGGGTGGCTAAGGGAGAGAGAGGCGGGGGAAGAGCTCCCAGATTGATCAGGGACATGTGGAAAGCAGACAGGGAACTGCAGGGAACAGGATGAAATCAGAACATACTCTCCCATGTGTGCAGATAGGAATGGTGTTAAAGTTTTGGTGACACGCTTTGAAGCCTTCCCTTGTGAAACAACCACAAAGCTCCCGGCACCTTCCTGGTTCATTGGGAGTTCTGCGTGATCTTCTCAGGACCATGAGCACAAATTAACCACAAATACACAGAGAAACAGTCGAGGAGAATTTTTGTAACAACTTCACTATCTATGAGACAAATAATTTGGGGAGCAAAAGGACAATTATTTTGCCATATCTTACCACCCAAGAACTGTGGTCAGCCTGGTTTTCTATGTAATCATTGTTCTGTGGTTCCCACGGATTGAAATAATAGAGTAAATCAGCTCTTTAACACGGCATACCGCAATTAACACTTTTGCCAGTAAACTTTTGACTGAGGAAACATTGTGTAAGTGAAGCCGTTCATTCCCTGTCACTGTACTATTTATACAACTGCTTTGATGAAAACTACAGAGCAGCAAGAACTGGCCGCTACCAGTTCTCCTATGATCAAGAAAGCTGCGGTCCGTGGTGGGGTAACGGCTCTCCATCTGATCATGTTCTAGTACATTATGTTATCTGTCTCTGTTGACATAACTGAGCATCTGAAAATTAAGGGTATCCTGGAATATGTTTGTCAAACACATTTAAAATCAAACATTTGAGAGGCAACGAGGCCTGTGTCAGACGTGGCCCACCATCGCCCCCGCCCCGCTGGAGGGGCAGAGCTAAGTTTGTGATCAGAGCTGAGTCTGATTCCTCGGCTTCAGCTGAGCAAGCCGGATGAATCCTGTTCTTTGTTTGTTTGTTTTGTTTTTGTTCTTTTCTGCCCTCATCTGCTCTGGTATGCCTGCCCCCTTTCCTCATCACCTCCTTATCTTTGTTTTGCTTCTCCAGGGAAGCGGCCAGGCTGTATTCAGCCCTCTATGATCTGCACGCACCGTGTTTAATGCTTAGCTAATGTTTGCCTTCACTTAAGGCTGCAAGAAAATTACACTTGCTAGATCGCTGGGTTTGAGCCAAATTACACAGTTTGTGCCATTTCTTAAAGAAACAAAGCTTGAGAGGTTTACGTGAGTAAATCTCTCAGCCAACAGCTGAATAGTGACTTGGACTGTTCTGAAAAATGTTGCTTCCTTTCCCTGTTCAGGGAAAAGGCTATTAAAAAGATTAATAAATAATGGTAAATGTTATTCTGCTCAGAATATTTATTCAATTGTACTCCATTGTTCTTCTCTCTCCACCTGGTTGAGCTGGAAGTTGTTGTATTTTCTTCCCTGAATCTGAGTATGGGAGACGCGGGAACCACAACTCAATAGAGCAGAAGACGAGGATTTGGCTAAAGGGAACCTGGGAGTGGGGGCACAAAGCTGAAACTGAGCTGACGGTTGTGCTGAAAATTCTGGTTTGTGAGTGTGGGTGACTAGACCGTGAGAGGGAATTTCATCCGTTTTATTTTTCACAGGCTGGGTTTGTAGAAGACTCATTATGCACAATGTGAAGTGTGGCAGAAGCCGGACGTTACCGACGTCCCTCTGAAGGAAGAAATTGACCCTCTTAAACGTTTGGCTCTGTGCTTTCCCAGGGACTTTAATCTTTGACTGAAGATGGTTTAGGTCTGTTGTTTTTCCCTGTTGTGTGTCCTCTGGCAAACCATTTGCTCTGTCTCTAAGACCCTTTATATGTAAAATAAGATTCTTAACATCTACTACCTTGAGTAGGTAATACTTGCAGAACTCTTAGAAGAGTGTCTCGGTCATAGTAAATGTTCCCCCAGGGGTGGGTGTCGTCATTATCATCCTCATCACGGTGTTTTATATCATAGCCACATGCACTGGTGGGCATTTGTGATTCCTAACGGACTTGGAACGTGTTGAGGGCAGGAAATAGATTTGTGGGAGAAGCCGTAAGCGACTTAAAACGTAATTGGAATACTAAAAGCAAGTGTCTCAAACAGCAGCTAATCTGAAATTTACCTATGCGATTTTTTAATCCATGATGCTAGTGACTTGGGTGACAAGCAAAATGAGGTTATAGTCCATTAGCAGAAGCTGAGGAGTGCGGGCAGTCTTCCAGAAACATGCTTGGTTTCAAGGAGAAAGCAGCCTAGAGATGAGAAATTTGTGTTTGATAAAATGCCTTCAGTGCCTCCTACCCCCCAAATTTATAGATTTGAATGCATGAAAATTTTCATTTCATTTAGGTGAAGAACTATGCTACCAAGACACCACAGGGTAATTTCTTTGATGATACAAAATTTGGGGTATTACATGTTTTTTTGGGTCTCATTCAAAATGGAATAAAAGTTAAACATAAATCAGCTTTGAAATAAGTCAAGGGATAAATAGTGAAATAGGCTTGAATTAAACAGCTCGAAGGCAAGCATGCTGCTGGCAGTCGTCTGGGACATACGTGCCTGTTATAATAACAAGCATGACAGTGATTATAAAACATCACTAGAATTCTATGTAATTTAAGAAAGAGGAAAAATAGCACTCTTTCTCTCTCTTTTCTATGTCAATAGTCAATATAACTTATCTCTCTCTCTCTCTCTTTTTTTGGCCTTTTATCGAAAACAAATCCTACTTTTTTTGGAGATATGTTAGGAATGTGAGCGTATTTTCATCAAGTGGAGATTTGTAAGATTTGACATCAAATATATTTTCCATGGCAATAATCTGGGTGACATTAATTGTGTGTTCTAACGCCTAGCATCCTAAGCAGCATAATCTATGAAAATTCATAAAAAAATGGAAACCTATTTCTTGCATTATGTGCTTCTGGAACTTCTGTCTTCACATCTTATCCTGATCATTAAATGTGTAGAAGTTTGAGTTATACACGGCCAGTTTTGTTTTCTAAACAGTTTAACTCTTATTCATGAGGAGGTTGGTAATTCAAGTATGTTTTCAGCATTTTTCCATTGTTGTTAAAAATTAATGATAATTAGCTTATCAAAAGTGATATTTTATAAATGCACAGTCAGATATCAACGAAAGAGACTCATAACAGTAAATTATAAGTGGAAATCAATCTCTTACCATTAATTAATAAGCTGGAAGAAATTGATGTTTCATTTCTTTTGCTACTTCATTAAACACATTAATGTGTTCAATGCAAAGCTATTTCATGTTTCTTAAGATCCGGTTGAGTCATTGGTCAAGACAGGTCACGTAAAAAAATCCTCTAGTATCTTTACTAGTCTCCTTTTAATGTAATTTTGAACACACGCAATTTTAAATGTAGATTTTTTTTCTCTTTCTATATCTGAGAGTGAGCTTAATCATTCAATGTCATGTGAGCATCAGACAACTCTGTTCACATCTGGCTAAAGTTTTATTTTTTCCTTGCTTTTATTGAAAGTGGTACTTGGGGGCAGCTGTGAAGTTCCACTATGATCTTGTAAATAAGGAAATGAGATTGTTCTCTGAGAATTAAATTATAAAATCAATACATAGTAGATCAGAGTAGAGATACACAGTCACTTGAAAAAAAAAATGGATTTACTGGCAGGGCAAGAACCAGACTGGACTGAATACATGAATACTGTATTATAGACCCACAGGAAAAATAACAGTCGAAGGGCATATTATGCAGCAATAAAGGTGGAAAAAACTGACCCAGAGGAACAGACATTAGCTGTGTTTATTCTAAATACACAAAGAACATATTGGCCAATAGCTTTATTGGGGACATCATGTTAGGCCATTATTTGAATTACCTAACTTACTCCTGGTGTGATTCCATGCTCCCCAAGGACCCTTCCCATTAATGTCTGCCTTCTTTGACGACCTGCCTTTGGACAGAAGAGCTGGTTGTGCTGATGTCAGGTTAAATGAAGTAGGACAACCATATTTCTATTTATAAATTTATAAATTGGTATTCTGATTTTATGCATCATTCTCTGTCTATGAGCTGAATAAAATCCACCCCCTGAAAGATGGATTGGCTCTCAAAGTGCTGACTTTTAGGTTTTTAAGCCGACGTACCTGATGGCCAGAACCAGTGCTTGGTGAATTTTATCAGCATAAACACAAGTCTGAGATGAGAGAGAGAGAGAGAGAGAGAGAAGGAGACAGGCATCGGGAGGGAGGGAGAGGAGAGAGAGGACGCTATTTTTTTTTTTTTCTGTCTTGGCAATATTGAATTTTACAGTTTTCTTTGAGACTTCTCCATGTAAAAACCCAGTGGAACTTCTCCTTTGCTTCTGGCTTGGAAAACATTACTGAAAGCTTGATTTAAATTCTGGCTTATGCCATGTTTTTGCTGTAATCGGTTCTTTTTACCTCTGTTTATTCCACAACATTATAAGGAGGTATGCTATAACAGAGTCCTGTAATAGTTTTCAACTTCACCTGAAAGTATTTTTGGCATGCATATGAAGGGGCAATCAGTTAAAAAAAAAAAAGAACACGTGTAGGTAAAAGCTGCCAGAACGACAGCCTGGCCCTGTGGTTAGTGTCTTAGCGTGTGTACAGCAATTTCCCATTAATTCTTTCTTGAACCTCTCAGGGACCATGTGAAGCACGTCCAGGGAGTTGTTGTTTTTCACTTTGTAGGTTAGGAAACCATAGCTCTCGTAATTGAAGTGACTAACCAAGGTTACATGGCAAAGAAATGCCAGCACCAGGAGCTGTGTCTCCAAGCACCAGCCCCGGGTCCTACCCACTGTGCTATGCCGCCTTGCACATAAAGGAATTTTTTAAAAGGTTCCAAAAGCTAAAGATTGAATAAGACTTGCTTTTACCAAGCACCCCCATTTTGTATATTTGACTAAATGGTGACCAGAAGGAAAAGGTGATTTATAGTTAACCCACTCACAGGTTTTTATCATGCACCTCCCGTGTCAAGTCACTGAGCTACATATACTAGAAGTCTGGGGGGGGGGACGCTGGTCTCATAAAAGCACCAGTCTAGTGAGGAAGGCAACCACAGTGCACAAAATCTAACAAACGACCGTGTGGGATTGCGGCCACAGACTGGGGGCTCAAGAACCTCCGTCAGGAGTGACATTTAAGCTGAGGCCCTTCGGGGAGTGAGTTGGCCAGATGTGAGGTGGGAGGAAGTGGGAGTCTCTCTTTTTTATTTTTTTAGAGGCAGAGTCTCACTTTATCACCCTCAGAAGAGTGCTGTGGCATCACAGCTCACAGCAACCTCCAACTCCTGGACTTCGGCAATTCTCTTGCCTCAGCCTCCGGAGTAGCTGGGACTACAGGCACCTGCCACAACATCCGGCTATATTTTTGTTGCAGTTTGGCTGGGGCTGGGTTTGAACCTGCCACCCTTGGTATATGGGGCCGGTACCCTACTCACTGAGCCACAGGTGCTGCCCAGAGGGAGTCTCTTTATCTAGGAACCACATCCAGTTTAACTCTATATCACCTTAAATAAAAGCAAGGAAAATGGAGTTCTTGCCACAACTTTCTGTCCACACCCCCATTCTAGCATGAGAGAGATAAAGGGCAGAAGGAAGAAGAAAAGAGACGCTATTCACATGAACAAATTTATGGTAATTAATTACCATGGCTTCTGGCTTCTCATTACCATAGTTAGAGGAAGCTTTGAATAAATGAAACCCCACAAGATTCAGGATGTCTAATAGGATATTGTGTCTTATAAAAACGATTAGTTAGAGGTCCAAACTTAATTGTCTTAATAAGCCACTTAATCATTCATGACAGACAAGAGAAGCCAAGAGGGCCCCGTTCTAAGGCTTTCAGTTTTAAGTTTTCAAAAGCTCATTAGCAAAGCAGGAGGTTGAAAAGCAGGGTGCAACATTATGTTATCCAAAGGGCCCAGCGATTGTTAATCTACATTTGTGGGGCTGCTTTGTGATTCTCCTCAGCAGCATGAGGGATATTCTGAAGGAGTCCTCACACAGAGATAATGACGGGCATCTTCAAGGCAGAACAGAACTGGCCAGAAATTACTCTGAAAATTGAATTTTGACAATGACAGACTGAATGGTTCTCACTATGAGTGAAACAATAAATACAGCCCGGACCTTGACTAACTGGAAACTCGGGGGAATAGATTATTTTGGCCAATTATTAAAAATAAACTCATCGTCTTTTAGAAGATGACCTCCTCGCTTTTGTGTGAATTCCTGAGTACAATAGCATGTGTTTTTGTTAGAAAGTTGGAAATAAAAGAAAGTTCATAGAAGAAACAATAATATCCAGTGATTAAAGGAAAAAATTCTATAGCCAGATACTCACTATATTTTAATGTACTTCTTTTAGGCCCTATGAAATGTGCACACATATCAGATATGCAAAAAAATTCAACCCAGCACTGTGTGTAACATTTCAGATTTTATTTTGTCAATTGTATTCTAAATGCTTTTACATACCATTACATATTCTGAAATAATCTTTTTACTTTCACTTTTGCATGCTATTTTCACATAGAGGTGTACCACACATTCTTCAATCACTATATTTATGATAGATACTTTAGATATGCCCTTTTGGGGGCATACATAAATATGCTTGAGTAAATATTCTTTCTCATTAATCTGTTTTTTAAATATAAATTCCTAAAAAGGAAAATTATTGGGTCAACGAGTATGAATGTTTAAAATGCAGTTATGTGTGTTAGAAAATTACAAGCTTGTATGCCTCATTTGTTTTTTATCAACAATTTGTACAAAATTTGTGTTTTCATTTCTAACAATATCTCAACAATAATCCATGTAAACACTGAAGGAAAGAACCTACTTCACTGCATCTTATAAACTTTAGAAATTATCCATCAAATAATTGGATTAATATGGTGGACTGAGCTAATATATTTTCATCCACCATCACCTAAAGATCTTTAAACTTGCAGAAAATTATTTTTAAAAATTAACTTAGAGTAGCACTTATATAAAGGAAAGAAAAGGAAACCATCAGCGTACAGGACATTTTTAGGAATTTTTGACTATAAGAAGACAGATGGCATAGTGATTGCAGAGAAACAAGAGAAGATAAAAGGGTAGCCCAGAACAATCTGGAAAACTATCTCAGAGGAAGAAGCAACTTCAGGGATATTTCATGCTTAGAGTCAACACATAAAATGGCAAGTGTCGTGTGTGGAGGAATCAGTAGCTTGGAGGTTGCTTGTTTGTTTGTACTCCTGCCACTGGACCTTCTAAATGTAATGAAGTGTCTGAGGGGAGCCCTTAGGACAAATATTTAGATATGAGAGAGAAGTAGAAGGAAAAGAATGTCTTCTCAGGGGGGACCCAGCTCAAATTGATCTCCATGCCCAGCAGGAGTAACGACTTCTTTATTTTAGAAATCGAGGGCCTTGGTGCATCTCCTGTCTGCCATCTCCAGGCCCTGCAGGTGACATGCTGGACCTTCACCACAGAGCATGACGTCAGCTGTGGACATTTCAAATGTGCCTGCATCAGAATAAGGAATTTTCCTGCTAGTCTTTGGTGAGTGTTTTATTATGAGTAGATATTGGATTTTGTCAATTTTTATCTGCCAAAATGGTTATATTATTTATCTTTATTCTGTTAATATGGTGAATTGCACTGATTAATTTTTGAATGTTAAACTGACTTCTCATTCCTGATATAAATCCCGCTGGGTTATGCCGTATGCATATTGATGCATATTAATGGTTTGGTTTGATAATATTTACTCATTTGACAATATGTACTCCATCTATGTTTAAGAGGATATTGGTGTGTACTTTTTTGTGAAGTCTTCAGGTTTGGTATTATACTATGAGAAAAGTGGTGCTCTTTTTTTTTTTTTTTTAAAGGCAAAGTTCTCTCTCCCTCCCTTGCTCTCTTTCTCTCTCACTTTCCAATCCAGATTGGTAAATGCTGTTATCTAAATGATTGCGCCCCCCCATTAATATGTTTTGGGATTTAATCCCCAATATGATAGTATTAAGAAATGGGGCATTTGGGAGATGATTAGGGGATTGGGGAAGTATTAGTGCCCTTAGAAGACACTTGTTCGTGTCCGCCCTTCAGCAGGTGAGGGCACAGCTGGAGAGTGAGGCTTCGCCAGACACTGAGTCTGCTGACACGATGTTCTTAGAATTCCCAGCCTCTAGAACTGTGAACAGTAAATTTATGGTGTTTATAGATTACCCAGTTTAAGGTATTTTGTTACAGCAAAGGTTTAAGGTGTTTTCTTAGTGTTTCTAAGCAGTGGGGTACTGCGGGAACAAATGTCTAAAAATGTAGAAATAGCTTTGGAAGTAGATAATGGGCAGAGGCTGGAATAGTTTGTAGGTTATGTTAGAAAAAGCCTACACTGCCATGCATGTTGTATAAGAGTGGTTCTGGTGAGGACTCAGAAGAAGAGACCCATGGACAAAGCCTCTATCTTTTTAGAGATTATCTAAGTGGTCCTGATCAGACTGTTGGTAGAAATATGAAAGTAAGGCTATTTTTGTGAAAATGTATCTCATACACACACACATATGCACACACCTACTCAGCCATGAAAAAGACAACTTAATTGTTTTGTAACAATTTGGATGAAAGTAGAGAACATTATCCTGAATGAAGTATCTGAAGAATGGAAAAACAAATATCACTTGTACTCACTGTTCAGTTGGAACTAAGGGATCAGCACTCAGGGGCAGAGGTGGAAGTAAAACTCAAGCAGGAAGTGGAAATGAAGCAGGTGAGGAGAAAGGAGGGTATAAATGAAGCCTTCTGTAGCTGATGGGTACAGCGAACACCGGGTGTTGGACACACTGACGGTGCTGACTCAGGCAGCACCCAAGCAATCCACGTAACCAGAACATCCGTACCCCTGTAATACACTGAAATGTAAAAAAATAAAGTAATAGAAAGAATTTCTAATACATGAGGATGGTAAGAATTAGTCATACAAATTGCCTTTTATGTTATATGATTCCAAAGAGTGTTGCAGACGTTATGATGACGTGTCTTCTTTCTGCCCTGTCAGGACAAACTAGAAGCTGCCTTCTCAGTAACAGGCCCTCACCAGACACTGAATTATACTGGTGCTTTGATCTTGGGTGTCTCTGGAACTATACGTGATACATTTCTGTTATTTACAAATTACCCAATCTAAGGTATTTTTGTCATAGCATCCCAAAAGGATTAAGACATCAATTTTGCTCATCTTTGCAAAGAGTTAACTTTTAAATGTGTTAATTTTCTCTCTTGTCTGTTTATTATTTCAGTTGTTTTGCTTTTATCTTTATTATTTTCTTTTATCTATTTGCTTTAGATACATTTTTTTCATTGATTCTTAAAGTGGGATGATAGAACATAGGATTAAACATCTAATTTTTTTCTAAATAAGCATTCAGACCTATAAATTGCCTTCTACACACTGCATTAGCTTCATTCCACAAATTATGGCCTGTTGTATTTTCAGTATTATTCAACTAAAAATATTTTCTAATTTCTTTTGTGGTAATTGACCAATTAATTATTTAGAAGTTTGTCGTCAATGTTCAAATATTAGGAGTTTTCTCAGAATATCTAACTGCTAACCATTTCTATTTTCATTCTGTTATGGTCAGATAAAATCTCGGTATGATTTCAATTATTTAAACATATTGAGACTCGTTTTGTGTCTCAGCATAGCGTTTGTCTTTGTGAATGTATTGTATTTACTTGTGAATATACCATGTGCATTTGAGGGGAGTATGAATTCTGTGCTTGTTAGTTACAGCATCTGTAAATATTCATTAGATCAGGTCTCTGGTAGCGTTCAGATTGTCTTTGCCTTTACTTATGTTGTCTAGTTCTTTCAAGTGCTGAGAGAGTGGTATTAGGGTAACTTATGAGTATAGAATGTTACATTTAATTCTTTAAATTTTGCTTTGTATATTTGAGCCTTTGTTATTAGGCATATACACCTTTATACTACGCGGTGATGGGTTGCCCTTTTTACTATTATGAAATATTCCCCTTATCTCTGGTAATACTCTTTCTCTCAAATTCCATTCTACCTGTCATCAGCGTAGCAGATCTGTCCTTTCAATAATTAATGTTTGCGTGGTTTGTCTTTTACCACCCATTTATTTTAAGTCTACTGTGTTTTTTAGTTGAAGCTGCATTGCTTATAGTCAGTGCATAACTATTGATCCACTTGGATGACCTTTTTGTTTTAGTTAGAATGTTTATACCATTAACATTAAATGGAATTGTTGATATGCTTAAACTAAATTCTGTTTTATTATTTGTGTCCTGTTGGTTTCATCTGTTGTTTACTAATTGGCTTCTCTGTAAAATGTTCTTTGCCATTTCCTATAGTATAAATCTGCTAGAAAAAAAAAATTCTTTCTTCTGCAAATGTTTTTATTTTGTCTATATGATGAACAACTGTCACCATTTCCCCCCAATTTAATTGTTTACACTTATCTTCTCCATCTTCAGGACAAAATCGCAAATAAAGGGAGGGGGTAAATTCCGATTGGTTCTTTGATTTTAACTCCCGCCTACAGTCTACTTTGATTTTTTTCTTTAAATTCCTCAAGGAGTTATTTTCTGTGTTTTGTTCAGAATATGTAACTATTGTCATTGTGAAGGACAGGATGGCGCAGACAAAATTCTGTTCTTTAGTTTGTATACCTATTATTCAACATCTTTTGCAATGCATTTTATTATAAAAGGTGATTAATTGAATTAGGTACAAAGTAATAGCATAAAATGGTGAGGTAGAGTTATATAAGGAAAGGGAATTATTTCTAAGAAATATTACTTAGTAAGAAAAGAAACTATAATTTGTTTCTAAATAAAATCAAAAGTAGAAAATGTATATTTATGTTTATATAACTATTTTTGAAATTCGAGGATAATTTTAATGTCTTATAAGACAAACATTTTCTCATTATTCTTCAATTGCTCATTTTTCTCATAGGTTTTAGCTTATTATTTTATTTTAAATGAAACTTAAGCACATATTGTTAAGTCACCATTGTTCTATTCTTCATATAGTATTTTTATGTATTTATTTATTTTTTGAGACAGAGCCTTAAGCTGTCCCCCTGCGTAGAGTGCTATGACATCATGGCTCACAGCAACCTCCAACTCCTGGGCTCAAGTGAGTCTCCTGCCTCTGCCTCCCAAGTAGTTGGGACCACAGGCACCCTCCACAATTCCTGGCTATTTTTTGGTTATAGCCGTCATTGTTGTTTGGCGGGCCCAGGCTGGATTCGAACCTGCCACCTTAGGTGTATGTGGCTGGCGCCTTAACCACTTGAGCCACAGGTGCCAAGCCCATATAGTATTTTTAAAAATGCGGTTATGTGTCTATACCATCTGGCTTGCAATTCTTACAGTGCTTTTTAAAATTTATGGTAATGATGAAGTAAGAATCTATAACATTTACAGAACTATTTTTAAGCAGTAGACTACATATCAGCATCTATTTCATCTACTCTCAACCTAAGTCACAGAAATGTTACATACACACTCACATTTCCCATTTCCCCTGCACAAATGACAGCCAGAATTTGGACTTTCAACCACTACATTGTGAGTCTTCTCATTTCACTTCAGAAAATTTTTCTTGGCTTATTTTCTGTTTTTAAATACGTATCCTATGATTTCTGGACATGATAATTTGTAAACACTAACTATAGAGCAAATGCTTTGTGTATTTTAATCTTTATAGTAACTCTTTGAAGCACCATTTTGCAGAGGAGAAACGGATGCTCACAGGAGTGAGCAATAGTCCCAACCTCCCTCCTGCCAGGTGACCGGCACGTCTATGACCTGAATGCTCATCATCTTTCCTTGCCTTTCTGTCCCCAGCTAATCTACCCATTATTTCTTCTGAAAGTTTTATTTTCCCATTTCTTCGTAAATATTTGCTGTCATTTTCATTTTGAATAGGGCTGCTGCTCTTGCATATCCTGCCATAAAATTCATACCTTTCCTGATACAGGCTAACTTCATAAAGATGCTCTTTTTATTCCATCAAGAAAGGGTATTTTGCTCTTCTAGCTAATAGAGTTTGGTAGAGTATCTCTGGTGGTTCCTTTCTTTCACAATATTTATCCCTTGGTTATTATTATGGTTTTATTGGGCCTTTATTGTCTTGATTGGGCCTTTATTGTCTTGAATCTAAATGAGATTCAGATGTATTGGGACATGTGTGGCATCTTACATGACCACTGAAAGACTTGCAAGAGAAATTATTCTCAATGAAGAAGCTCAGCACATTGAGGGTCAGAGAGTTAAAACCAAACAGGCAAAACCACAAAGAAATAACAAAAAACCACAAAGTTCTACTCTTATGCGACTTCATTTGTCCTCATGAGCATTTGATTATGAGTAAATGGAGTCTGTGCCTGCTCTGAATTAGAAGTAAGAATCACACTCTGTGTTTGTTGGTGTCATCATCTTTCATTCACTGCGTTCAGCACAATCTGTAGTCAATATCTGTTGACGGGTAAAATAATGGAGGCAAAGAAGAGAGAGAATTAAGGTATAAGAATCAGGAACAGCTAGGAATGCCAATCCAAGTGCCATATTCTTGAAGATGCCTATCTTGGAGCTCATGACTGACAAGGGGCCAAAGCAGATTTACAT
>CAUYQV010060576.1:0-11978 GCA_963574575.1 Galagoides demidoff
TCCACCATTGTTCATCTACTGAGAACTTGGGGGTTTTGTGAAACTTGGGACTTTTTTCCTTGTACCTGAAGCTTGTTCTTGGCAACTCTAGGAGGAAGAAGGGGGCCTGGGAACATGTTCTTGGCCACCCTGGGGGGAGGAGGGAGTTGCCTTGTTCCTGGAGTGGACTCTGGGGGGAGAAGGGAGGAGGAGGGAAATGGGCTGGAGAGGGTGGGGGGAACAGGTGAGGAGGGAAATGGGCTGGAGAGGGTGGGGGGAACAGGTGAGGGCTGGGGAACAGGAGTGGGCAGGGGAAAGAGGGCTGAGTTACAACAATTAGAACTGAGAGACTAAATTTTTAATTTAATTTAATTTAACTTAAAAACTGATAGTTAACTCAATTATTAGAGAACTTTTAAGTATGTTTAGGACAACTTGAGTACATAAACTATTTTTCAATTGCAAACTTTATGAAATCTAAATATAGATCAAGTATTTCTGTTGTGCCCAAATTGAGATGTAGTGATATACACAGGAGATTTCAGAAACTTAGGATGAATAAAAGAACATAAAAATATTACACTCATACTTGTTTAGACACATATTATTACATGTTGAAATGATAATATTTTGGATATATTGGAAAAATAAAATACGTTTAAATTGATCTCATCTAATGTGTTTTACTTTTTTAAATATGGCTAGTAGAAAATTGAAAATGACAAATGGCTCAGTGCCTGTGGCTCAAGTGGTTAAGGCGCTAGCCAAATACACCCAAGGTGGCAGGTTCGAATCCAGCCCAGGCCTGCCAAACAACAATGATGGCTGCAGCCAAAAAATAGCCAGGTGTTGTGGTGGGCACCTGTGGTCCCAGCTACTTGGGAGGCGGAGGCAGGAGACTCGCTTGAGCCCAGGAGTTGGAGGTTGCTATGAGCTGTGATGCCACAGCACTCTACCCAGGGAGACAGCTTGAGACTCTGTCTCAAAAAAAAAAAAAAAAAGAAAGAAAATGACCAATGTAGCTTGTATTACAATTTCCATTGCGCAGGGCTGGTCTGCACACAAGAAGTATTCTTTAAATGCAGAACAAGAAGGAAAAAGTAAACTCTTCTCTCCTTCCAATCCAATTTTCCCTCAATAGGGATTTTTTAAAAAATAACACAGATGCAATTATGTCACATATTCCCCAACATAAGTACAAAATATTTTATTGACTTGCCATTGTTCTTAGCCAAAGAACAAAATCCCAATCTGTTCTCCCAGGCCTAATAGAGACCAGTCCCACTGACCGCTCCAGCCTGGTCTTAAACCGGTCACATCTGACTCATTCCTTGACGAGTTAGTCTCCTCCCTCCTGCCTCCTTTACAGAGGTCTGATCTGGAAGGTTCCCACTGTTATCTCTGTCCTTTCCAGATCTCAGCTCAGTTTTCATTGCCTCAGGGTTTGTTTCCTTTTTGCCTTGTACTTCTTCAAAGCACTCACCACAGTTATAACTGAACATCTATTTGTGAGTGCTTGTTTGATTAGTATCTTTTTCCTCTACTGGATTGTAAACTCCTTGAAGGTTAGGGCCGAGTCTGATTTTGCCAACCAACATATCCTCAAATTTAGGGGAACCACAGTGATTGAACACTTTAAGTTGAGATGGAATTGATCACAGTCTACTCTGATCTAAACTATTGTGGAGAAATAGACAAATTGTCTGGCTTGGCGCCTGTGGCTCAAGTGGCTAAGGCGCCAGCCACATACACCTGAGCTGGAGGGTTCAAATCCAGCCTGGGACCGCCAAACAACAATGATGGCTGCAACCAAAAAATAACCAGGCATTGTGTCGGGCTCCTGTAGTCCCAGCTACTTGGGAGGCTGAGGCATGAGAATCATTTAAGCCCAAGAGTTGGAAGTTGCTGTGAGCTGTGATGCCACAGCACTCTACTGAAGGCAGCATAGTGAAACTCTGTCTTGAAAAAAAAAAGTTCATATCCAGCCAAGAAAAGAATGCATTTTAAATTAGTAAATTGAAAGGAGACACCCCTAGTACCTACATGAGATCACTGCAGCTTCATCAGCAGACAACACATTCAAAAGCCATTTCAGGAACAGGTGTTTCTTGGGGAGATTTTCTCTGGCTGGCTAATTTCATACAGGAACATTCTTATTAGCCACTGAATGGTACTTCCTGAGGTTGGCCTTGATTTAGGGTGAATCCTATTTAGAGAGGAAAGTCCCCTGAGTACTGACTGCTCTGCCTGCTTTAGCTCCTTTTAAAATTTCAGTCTGCATGGTTAATTAAAACATTTTATTTGGGTTGGGCACAGTGGCTCACACCTGTAATCCCAGCACTCTGGAAGGCCAAGGTGGGAGGATCCCTTGAGCTTAGGAGTTTGAGAACAGCCTGGGTAAGAACAAGATCTTATCTCTACTAAAAATAGAAAAAACTGGCTGGAGTTGTAGCAGTCCACTGTAGTCCCAGATACTTGTAAGGCTCAGGCAGGAGGATCATTTGAGCCCAGGAATTTGAGGTTGTTGTGAGGCTGATGCCATGGCACTCTAGCTTAGGTGACAGAATGTGACTGTGACTCAAAAAATTGTATTCAGGGTATTAGTATGCAATCTAATCACTCCATTACCCTGCCAGAAAATGCATCTCGGATAGGTCCCTGCTGCTAGTGAGGCGTGGATAGGCATTAAGAGTATGGGTTTTAGAGGAAGACTGTCTACATCTAGATCCTGGCTTTACTTATTGTGAAAACGTAGGCAAGGTACTTCGCCAAACTGGGCCTCAGTTTTTTCATCTGTAAAATGGGGATCATAAAATAGTACTTACTTCGTAGGGTAGTGAGGTGGAAGGATCAAATAAGACTAAAATGTTTAAGACCAGTGGTTGGCATATACCAAGCAATCAGTAGATATTATTGAGTAAATAAGGCTCTCTGAGCTGGTATCCACTTACCTGCCTAAGCTCACTACTCATCTCATATGTGATATTCCCCTAATATCAAAAGGTTCCAGGCTGGTCAGAAGGTAGTAAGTCTCACTACCTTCAATCTCACTTGATTGTTCAGTTACAGATTGAACTCCTTGTTCTACTCTTTCCCCTTTCTCACTACTGCACTTGAACTAGTCTTTAAAAAAAAAAGTTCCAAAAGTTAAAAAAAAAAGGTTCCCAAAGCTGACAATGTGCGTTTGTGTAACTCTATTTCAGCTCATACAGCCACACACACACACACACATATGCAAACACCAGTCCAACCATTTAAGATTCAGTGTAGCTGTCAGCTGTCACCTCCACCAGGGAGACTACTTTGTACCATGCTTACCCTATCAGACACTGGTCTCCCCTGTTTATCTCTTTTTATCTCTGCACTCATTATATTATGCTATAATTTTCCGTGAGCTTCTTGCAGGAAGAAATATATCATTCATCTTTGTAGTTAACATTGTGTCTGGCACCAAGAAGACTTTAGTAAGTGTTTGCTGAATAAATGTGTGTGCACCTGAGTGAATGAAGAATGACTGGGAGCCATTTGTCTACCCACCTCTTGGATGAGGAATTATTTTTTTCTCTAGAAGTGAGCAAAAGGCTTAAAATTACTGCATTTGCCCCTATTCCATGTTTTCTAGGTTTATTTTAGAAATTATATGATTACTAATACTTTCTTGGAGAAGGTCAGACCATTCCTATCTTATATTTAACTTCTCCAATTTCCTTGAATAATGACAATATGATGGTGCCAAATGTTACAAATCCTTTATCTCCTTCTGCCCCCCACATAGACTCAGTCACTGCCACTTTTTAAAGGGATGAAATTTAAACATACTATATATTATTTAAAAAGTGTCTTCCACTGTGCAAAAAAACCTATAATTAAGTTATAAAACTAGTATTTTAGTTCTCAAAGCATTTCAGTTATTCTTGAATAAGTGATTTCAGCAAATAGATCTTAACAATGGACCCTCTGTGTGTGCCGGTTTGAAAATTATTGTTAGGTAATACCCAAGATTCTGTAAAACTGGAATTGGATTAAGATGTGATGAATCTATCCTCATTTCTCTTTCACTAAATCCTCTTTGCTACCCCTAGTACTTTGTTTTTCACATTTAGATTTTTTGCCATCGCCCCTCTCTTCCTCTAAATACAGGTATTTCTCTTTTTCTATCTCTTTTTGGCCCGCTGTCCCATGGCAAGCCTGAAATCAAAGTATCAAGGCCATATTCTCTCTGAAGGCCCTAGGGAGTAGCCTTCCCCGCTTCCTCCTAGGTTTTCAGGGTTGCCAGAAATCCTTGGTACTCCTTGATTTGTAGACATTTCATCCCAATCTCTGCCACTGTTGTCACATAGCATTCTCTCTGTTTGTTGATGGCTCTATGTCCAAATGTCCTCCTTCTTCCAGTCATATTGGTTGCAGTTTGGCCAGGGCTGGGTTCAAACCCACCACGCTCAGTATATGGGGCCAGCACCCTTCCCACTGAGCCACAGGCGCCACCCTCTTCCAGTCATACTGGATTTAGGGCCGACTCTAATCCTGTATGACCTCATCTGATCTTGATTACATTTGCAAAGAGTCTATTTCCAGATGAGGTCACATTCGTAGGTTCCAAACAGACATGAATTTGACATTATTCCACCCACCCAGTACATGCATCTTGCCATTATCAAGGTTGGGCTCCCTGGTTTCCAGGATATATGACTGATGCTAAGTGTATCATAAATGACATGTTCCTACAGGGCGCCTCAGGAAAATCCACCACCAACTGCCTAGGTTTGAATCTCAGCTCTACTATTTATGAGCTGTAACCTTTAGCAGGTTACTTAATCTTTCTGTGCCTCAGTTTCCTCGCTTACAAAGTGGAGATTGTGGTAGAACCTATCTCATCAGGTTGATGTTAGTACCAAAGGAATTGATGCAAATGAAGCATTTAAAGCTTCAGGCCCGTGTGAATTCAGACAGAGCTTTATGACAGGTTGTCTCTGAGAACCCCCTCCCTTCCCTAAATACCACCTGCTCTAGTCCCTGCTACTGTCTGCTGTTCCACTTATGTTTTAGAATTCCCTCTCCTCTTATTTCTCAATAAAATCCAGCTTATAGGCCCTCCTGGAGGCTGAGTCTCAACCTTCACTCCATTCCTCCAGAGTTCTCCCGGGTCCTGGGGAGAGAAGTTCTGACTCCAGGCCATGAACCTGTCACATTTTCTACCTTTTGGCTTTAAGTTTTGCCTCTTTTGGAGTCAGGCTTGGTGGCTCCCAATCCCAGCACACTGGTAGGAAGGCAGGTGGATCACCTAAGCTCAGGAGTTTGACACCAACCTGAGCAAGAGTGAGACCGCATCTCTACTAGAAAAACTAGCCAGGCATTGTGGTGGGCACCTGTAGTCTCAGCTACTTGTGAGGCTGAGACAAAGGATCTCTGAGCCCAAGAGTTTGAGGTTGCTGTGAGCTGTCATGCCACAGCACTCTACTCCAGGGGACAGAGTGAGATTCTTATTTTAAAAAAAAGTTTTGCCACTTTCCAAGTAACTTAAACTTCTCAAATATTTATTCCTGACGATGAGGACAATGGCATTTCTTCCAAGGCACAGTAATTACAAAGCTTTTTAAAAGGAGGTCCGGTCCTTTGACTATGCCCTTACTCCTTAACTTTCTTCTGCCTCTGTTTCTTCAAGGTTATATCAATCAGCGTCAAATAGAAGACTCCAGGAACCACTAAGGATTGGGGAGTTAATCCTTTTCATGGCTTACAATTTTACAGGTTCATAAATTTGGACATATCACATCAAACATACTTAAATGTACTGCATACCGCATTTAAAATAACATTTGTAAAGTATTTCCTTTTGTTACAAAACACTGGAAAGGATTTTAAATAATTATGTTGTTGAAAATTCAGGCCATGAACAACTTAAGATGGGCTCTGACTTCTTGGTAGTTATCATGGATACTTAGTACTTATTTCACAATGTAAAAGTCTACCTATACATTCTTTTCAAATGAAAATTCATGAAGACCAAAAACTTACCACTTAATGACGCAGATATTTGGTTTGGTTTTGTTCATAGACATTTTAAAAAACAGTTTTAGGTTCACAGCAAAAGTACAGTGATTTCCCATATACCCCTCCTCCCACCCCAGGGTACCCCACTGTCAACATCCTCCAACAGAGTGTAACATTTGTTACAATTGGGTCAGCACCCATAGCCCAGTGGTTAGGGTGTGGCCCACATACACCAAGGCTGGTGAGTTCCAATCCGGGATGGGCCTGCTAAACAAGAATGACAACTGCAACAACAACAACAACAGCCAGGCATTACTGCAGGCACCTGTAGTCCCTGCTACTCTGGAGTCTGAGGGAAGAGAATTGCTTAAGCCGAAGAGTTTGAGGTTGCTGTGAGCTATGACACCACAGCACTCTACCTCTGTCTCAAAAAAAAAAATTGACGAGCCTACATTTCACACATCGATATCACTCAAAGTCCATAGTTTAAATTAGGGTTCACTCACTCTTGTAAATTCTATGGGTTTGGACAATTGTATAAAGACATTATAGTATCATACAAAGTAGTTTCACTGCCCTAAAAAATCCTGTGTTCTGTCTATTCATTCCTCTCTCTCCACTAACTCCTGGCATCCACTGATTTTTTTTTTTTAACTGTCTCCATAGTTTTGGCTTTTCCAGAGTATCATATAGTTGGAATCATAAAGTACAGAGACTTTTCAATTTGGCTTTGTTCATACAAATCATACACATTTAAGGTTCCTCCCTGTCTTTTCATAGCTTGGTAATTCATTTATTTTTAGCACTGAATAATATTCCATTGTCTGCACATGCCACAGTTTATCCATTCATCTACCGAAGGACATCTTGGTTGCTTCCACGTTTTGGCAATTATCAATAAAGTGGCTACAAATATCTGTGTGCAAGTTTTTATGTGGACATAGATTTCCAAATCATTAGAATATGTTTCATAGGCTTTGTCAACCTTAAATAGCAAGATTCAGAAAACACCATGAGGTGTAGAGTTACCTGGAAACACAGATTCCAAAGAATGGAAGTCAGTGTTTGGAAATGTAGAAGTTTTGGGGTCATTTATACAGATAAAGTTTAGGCAAGTTTAAGGAAATTTTTTTCATTTTCTCTTTCTTTTTTGTTTTGAGACAGAATATTGCTCTGCGGCTCTGCGGGATAGAGTGCAGTGGGGTCATCATAGCTCACCGCACCCTTATCACTCAGTGCACCCACAAACTCCTGGGCTCAAGGGATCCTCTTGCCTCAGCCTCCCAAGTAGCTGGGAGTAGATGCCCCCCACAATGCCTGGCTATTTTTTTTTTCAGTTTTTGGATGTGGCTGGGTTTGAACCCACCACCTCTGGCATATGGGGCCAGTGCCCTACTCCTTTGAGCCACAGGCACCACCCATGCCTCGCTATTTTTAAAAACGGGGTCTCACTCTTGCTCAGGCTGGTCTCAAACTCCTAGCTCAGACAATCAACTGGCCTCAGCCTCCGAGAATGCTAGAATTACAGGTGTGAGCCACTGCACCCAGCCTCACTCTTTAACTTTTTATGTTGAATTAATTTTAGATTTACAGAAAATGTGCTAAAAGCACAGAGTTCCTATACAGAATGGTGCCACCATCAAAAGTAAGAAATTCACATTTATACCATACTATTAACTAACAACAGACTTTATTTGGATTTTGCCAATTTTCGACTAATGAATGTCCTTTCTCTGCTCCTGGATCAGGACCCAGTCTAGAATGCCACCTTGCGTTTAGTCTTTAGGCCTCATTAGTCTCCATAAATCTGTGTGAGTTTCTTCGTCTTTCCTTGTTTCTGACCTTCATGCTTTGTCGAGTATTGGTCAAGTATTTTGCAGAATGTTCCTAAGTTTGTTTGGTGTTTTTGCATTATTAGACTAGGGTTATAGATTTTGAAGAACACCATAGAGGGGACATGCCTTTCTCATTACATTAGTTTCATCATATTTTATATTAACTCACTGTACTTCGGCTTCTGTAGGAACAAGGGAAAGCTCCCCCTTTGCCCTCTGTAGGCAAAAATAGAAACCAATCACTGCAACTGCGTCAGCCACCTCCTAAACTGCAAGACTCCCCAGCCATCACACACAAAGTTCTCTCTCACAGTACAAAGTAATTCCTGGTATCCTCTAAAGTCAAAGAGATCAGATAATGAAATCCAAAAGAGAGCAGAGCTTTGTAACCAAGAACCTGCCCTCAATGCTTCAGAGTCTATGGGGAGACAGAAGACAAAGGGGGTGAGTGGTACCTTTTTCTGTGTTCCTTAAGGAGTCTGAGTCATTAGAAGTCCCCCAAAGATCTCTTTATGTGGCAAAGAGGAAGTGTCAGGTAGGTAGGTAGAAATCCGTCTCTCCTGGGGAAGGAGGACTAGGGTGGAGCCCCCAGGCCCCCACCTCCCTGCTGTGCACCTTAATTCTGTTCCAAGTGATTGCTCACACCTGGAAAGGAGGGAATTTCCTACTGACAAACCAATCAGAACGTAGCATGCCAATTGCAAAAGGACGTAGAAGATGCTCTAGCCCAGCAGTTCTCAACCTGTGGGTCACGACCCCTTTGTAACAATGAAAGTACATCCTGCATATCAGATATTTACATTACGATTCATAACAGTAGCAAAATTACAGTTATGAAGTAGCAACGAAAATAATTTTATGGTTGGGGGTCACCACAGCATGAGGAACTGTATTAAAGGGTCGCAGCATTAGGAGGCATTAGGAAGGTTGAGAATCATTGCTGTAGCCCATGGGCCTGGCAACAGGTACAATAGAGACTTGAAGGTGACCTAGAACAGCCTTTAAGCTAATTATCATGTCATTAGCTTAAATCTACATTGTGGCCCACAGTCCCCAGTGAGCTCTCAGAGAGGCTTATGGGAGGTCTGCACACACATTAAGACTCTAGTTTCAAAAGAAAAGACTCTAGTTCCAAGGTGACCCCTGAGCCACAGGGTAGGCCCAACCCAGGGGGATATATAAAAGAGAACCCCTGGCCTCATTTAAAGGCTTTTTCCTTGTCACACAATAAGGGCTTGCCTGTTCACTGTCTATGGTGAACTTACCTTGCTGTGTTAACTTTCTTACTCTGTAAACCTATCTTTCTCTTCCTCAGTAAACTTTGTTTCTGGCCAGGTATGGTGCCTCATGCCTCAAATCCTAGCACTCTGGGAGGCCAAGGCAGGTGGATTGTTTGAGCTCAGGAGTTCAAGGCCAACCTGAACAAGAATGAGATACCATCTCTACTAAAAATGAAAAACTGAAGCAAGAGGATGGTTCAGCCCAAGAGTTTGAGGCTACTGTGAGCTATGACACCACGGCACTCTACCAACAGCAATAACGTGAGCCTCTGTCTCAAAAAAAAAAAAAAACGAATAAGGGCTCAGCACCTGTAGTACAGTGGTTACGGTGCCAGCCACATGCACCAAGGGTGGTGGGTTCAAACTTGGCCCATGCCAGCTAAACAACAGCGACAACTGCAAGAACAACAACAAAATAGCCAGGTGCTGTGCAGGTGCTGTAGTCCCAGCTACTTGGGAGGCTAAGGCAAGAGAATCGCTTAAGCCCAAGAGTTGGAAGTTTCTGTGAACTGTGACGCTACAGCACTCTACCAAGGGTGACATGGTAAGACTCTGTCCCAAAAAAAAAAAAAGAAAAGAAGAAGAAGTAAATAAACTTTGTTTCACGTTTTTCATACTTTGGTGTGTCTGGTCATTTTTTTCAGCAAGAGTATGCCAAGAACCAAGGACACAGATAGCTGCCTGAAACGAAGACATTATAGGCTGCAGGCAGCTGCCTTGGCACCTGACAGTAGTCGGGGAGTAGAAGGAAATGGAGGAACAATTCTTAGAGACAATATGCAGAAAGCCAGTGAAATTTTACGGCTTCCTCAGCAAAAACTATACCAACCAGGAAGGAAGCAAACAAAAGGAGCAAATATATAATTAAAAGGGGTTTCAGTTGGCAAAAAAAAAAAATTCCCAGAAAAACCAAAAACTCCTCTTAAAAACAAAGCGTAGTTAACATTTTTTAATTAAATTGACTTCTAACCATAGAGCTCTTTAATTCCTTTCAAATCTCCTATTATCAGATTTTAGTCAAAACACAAAGCTGATATTCCTGGCTTTTGACTTGTTTTTTTAAACCAAAGGTACCCTCCCAAGTGACTCACCCAAACCAAGAAGCCCCTCTGTCCTGCGTGGAGACTTCTCCCCCACCAGACAATTTGCCCGTTATTGGGAGCCACGAGCTGTTCCCGCAGGCTCCGAGGATTCAGGGGAATCAGGGGATTCAAGATTTTCAGGGGCATTGACCAGATATTCCCACACCACGTATCAGGGGCCCAGTCCTTCTCAAGCAGAGCCTTGACCTTCCTTATCAGAGCAGACCTACATGGAGTGTAGTTCAATTTTCTTTGGAGCTTGTCTTCTTTTCTGACCAGCCCTGAGCTCACCTGCCTTCTTGCTGCAGGAGAGGAGGCCCGTTGGCTTTTATCCTGAGGTTTGTACTACTGATGAATCCACTTCGGCCTTTTGTTACTTTTCCCGAGTGTCAACTTTTCCCCAAATCTAAATCTTTAGTTTCTATTTTCTCCAAATATTTCTCTGCCTGACACATCACCAGCTATTGCATTCTCTTCCATTGGGATATCAGCCCAGTTCGCAGGGCTGTGGATTACCAGTGACGGGATTAACAGAGGTTTTTGTTGCCAGCTGTGTGGTGGATGATCAAGCCCTCAATTCCATCTTAGAATCTAATTTCTTTTTTCTTAGACAGGGCTCACATTGTCACCCTAGGTTTGAGTGCAGTGGTATCACCATAGCTCACAGCAACCTCAATCTCTTGGGCTCAAGTGATCCTCCTGCCTCAGCCTCCTAAGTAGCTGAGACTACAGGTGTGTACCACCTGGCTAGTTTTTCTATTTTTAGTAGAGATGGGGGCTCACTCTTGCGCAGGCTGGTCTCAAACTCCGAAGTTGATCTATATACATTTACAATATATCCATATTTGGGGGATAAATACAAGAAGTACTCACATATGTGGGTGCATACGGAGTGGAAGATAAGTAAGTCTTTACTTCCTTGTTAGGACATAAACAGATGATGCCTGAAACTGGAAAATAAGAAGTAGGAGTGTATTATTTAGAGATATGGAGATAAATAACCAAAATAATCACAGGAAGGAATTGAAAGTGGGGACCTTTGGGAATGGAAATGCTGCATAGGAGGATGGTGGAAGTGAGAAGAGGCGAGCTGCTTGCTAACTTGGTAACAAGTCTAGCAGATTCTCGGTTCTTTTTTTTTTTAATTGATACGGAGACTCACTTTGTCACCCTTGGTAAGTGACATAGTGTCACAGCTCACAGCAACCTCAAACTCTTGGTCTCAAGTGATTCTCTTGCCTCAGCCTCCTTAGTAACTGGGACTACAGGCGCTGGCCACAGTGCCTGGCTATTTTTTTTGTTGTTTGTTTGATTAGCAGGTCAGGGCCAGATTTAAACCCACGAGCCCCAAGCATGTGGCCAACATCCTAACCACTGAACTACAGGCACCTAGCCAGTTTCTTCATTCTTTAAAATAAGTGCAAGTGTGACTTTTATTTATTTATTTACTTATTTTTGAGACAGAGCCTCAAGCTGTCCCCCTGGGTAGAGCGCTGTGGCATCATAGCTCATAGCAACCTCTACTCCTGGGCTCAAGCGAGTCTCCTGCCTCCATCTCCCAAGTAGCTGGGACCACACGCGCCTGCCACAATGCCCGGCTATTTTTTGGTTGCAGCTGTCATTGTTGGCGGGCCCAGGCTGGATTCGAACCTGCCATCTTAGGTATACGGGACTGGCGCCTTAGCCACTTGAGCCACAGGCACCAAGCCCAAGTGTGACTTTTATACAAGAACAACGTATCAGAGGAAATAATGTCAAATTCACAAATTCTTCCAAAGAGTAGAAAACAAGAGTATGCCCAACTCCTTTTA